>CDFB01049562.1:0-13398 GCA_000826425.1 Acanthamoeba lugdunensis | reverse complement strand
AGGGCCTTAGCCGAAGCCGAATCCTTCGGTCTCGCGAATGGCGTACATGAGAGCCTCGCGCAATCGCTCGTAGTTGTCGTACTCGGGCAGATCCAGCTGATTGAAACTGGAGCAACACGTCACGGGTGAGCACCTTGTCTTGTACAGCTAGCCGGAGTCAAACCGGCGGGGGAAGAGGGTAAGATGATGCGAAGGTGGTGTGTACCAGGTGTGGGCTGCGGGCAGCTGGTCCTTGCGGTAGGACTTGTGAATTTGGAACTTCTGGGGTCCGGAGATGCCGCGCAGGCTCTTGAAGCCGTCGAGCGGCACGCGCGAGGTGCCCGTCACGAACTGGAGCAGCTTCGCCCTCTCCTCCTGGCCGAACGAGTTCACGATCTTCCAGAACCACTGTATCGCCGGACTGCTCTCCGAGAAGCCTGTTTTGGGTTGTTACACCGCATCACCACACGTTAGTTGCCGACGCAACACAACACGCGCGCACACGCTCACCGCACATGCGGCCTCGAGTATAGCACACATCGTGTCACGTACCGGTGTAGAGAGTGTTGGCGCGGAGGTCGTCGAGGTCGATCTCGGGCAGGCCGGAGATGAGGAGCTCGAGCTCCATCTCGTTGAAGACGGAGATGAGGTCCTGGGGGATGAGGTCGTGGAAGCCGCCGAGGAAGGCGTCGATCTGGGACTTGATCGAGGTGGTCATGCGCATCTCGGTCACCAGCTGGACGTACTCGTGCTTGTTCTCGTTGGTGACGGCGATGTTCTTGCCGTCCTCCTTGAGGTCGACCACGCGCATCTTGCCGAACTCGTCGACCTCGCTGCTGAACGTGAGGTCGAGCGGCGTCGGGTCGTTCTCTAGGATCCACCGCAGGTTCTTGTAGTACTCGGGGTCGATCGCCTCCATGTCGCTCGGCTGTACGGTGATGCCCAGGATGTGCTTGTAGAAGGAGCGCGTGAAGTGGCACGGCAGGAAGTAGCCGTCGAGGATGGCCTTGCCGATGACCCGCCCGACGAACTTGAAGTAGTCCAGGTGGTTGGGGTTGTAGTAGGAGAAGCGGTTGGGCTGGAACGTCGAGTTGTCCTGGGCCGTGTTGATGAAGAGCGCGTAGTCGGCGTTGAACACCTCCTTGGCCAGGATGTCGTACCACTCGCGCGTCAGGCCGCCCGCGTCGATGCCCTCCTCGCCCTGGAACTGCACCGTCATGCGACCGCGCAGCTCCTCCGGCGTCCGGCCGCTCATGATCCGGTACGAGTCCTCAAAGACCTTGGCGCGGTTGATGCGCAGGCGCACGCCGCCGTAGTAGCCGCGGGTGTCCTTAAGCTTCTGGAGCTGGTGCCGGAACCAGGCGCGCTTGTTGTCAAAGTCGAGCACGCGCGGGTACTTGAGCAGCACCTTGAAGGTGCCGTGCAGGAGGGCCGGGTTCTGGCGCACGAGGTCGTTGAGCAGGCCGCGGTGCTTCTCGGCGAACATGGCGAAGCGCGACTGCTGCTCGGAGAGGTTGTAGAGCGAGCCCGACCGGGACATGGACCGCGTGAGGTTCTCGCGCGAGACCGAGGCCCGCAGCAGCGAGGTGGACGACCCCGAGCGCGGGACGCCCGGCACCGCGGGCGCGCCGCCAAAGTCGATGACCGACGCCGAGCGCTTGAGCGGACCCGTGTCCTTGGCATTGACGACGAAGAAGACCTCGATGATGGGCAGCAGCAGGTTGGCCGCGGGCGACTTGTTGGCATCGCGCTCGGCGTCGCCAGTGGTGTCACGCTCCTTGCCCTTGGCGTCGCCGGCCTTGCTCTTGCCCTTGATGGCGGCGTCCTTCTCCATGGACTCGGTGATGATGTCGAGGCATCGCTCGAGCGCGTCCCACAGAGGCTCCAGGCGTAGCGAGTCGATGAAGTCGTCGGTGGTCTGCGCGGGGGTGGCCGGGAGGGCCATCACCGTCTTGATGATGCGCAACAGGTTGAGCTCGGCGATGGACGACGCCATGGAGAGGATGAGCGTCGGGTGGAACGAGCTGGCCAGCTCCTCGCACAGGCCATCCAGGCCGTTCACTACCACCTCGGCCAGACCTTCGGCCGCGCTGATGAGCTCCTTGAACAGCACCTCCCTGTCGTGTGCGTGTCGTGAGCAGTTGGTCGTGTGTGAGACCTGCACCTCAGTGCATGCGTCTCAAGAGGCTGTTAGCTGTACCGATTGAGCGCGTTGGCTGAGAGCTGCTGAAGCACGTGGGTGGCGTTCTTGTAGGTGCCCTCCGAGCAGTTCTCCAACGTGAGGATGCTCACCAGGTTGCGCAAGTCCTCCACCGGCACTTGGGGACAAACCTGTGCAGCGAGACGCGAGCCAATCTCAGAGTCAGCGAATTGCAGCCACCCACCAACAGCAATGGTAAATACCTCCTCGGCGGTCCGCTCCCTGGGCTCCTTCTCTTCCTTTTTCTCCTCTTCGGCTGCCGGCGTGCGGCTTCCCGTGGTTGCGGGCGTATCGACCTCCATGCCGGCCTCGGCCAGCGTGTCGACGGCGGCTGCTGGCTGCTCCTCCGTTTGAGCGGGAGCCGCCGGAGCGACCGTCTCTTGAGCAGCCTCAGCTGGCGTGGGGGCCGTCAATACCTCGACTTCCATCGTGGCGGGTGCGGAGACGTCCTGCTGTCCTTCCTCCGTTTGGGCGGGAGCCGCAGAGGTGGCCGTGGCCGCGGCGGCCTGCATGTCCTCCGTGGATGCGGCGGTGGCGGCCGCGAGTGCCGCCTCTTCGGTCATGGCCTGTTCGGCGGCTTCGAGCTCGAGACGCAGACGTTCCCGTTCCCGGCGCTCCTGTTCGGCCCGCTCGCGAGCCTCACGTTCCTCGATCTCGCGCTTCCGTCGCTCCTCGCGGGCCTTGAGCTTGGCCAGCGGCTGCACAGACAGGGCGAGCAGCTGCAGCAGCTGGTCGAGCTGCGCGCTGCTGTTCCGGAACTGGTCCACTCCGAGCAGGTCCATCAGGCGTGCGAGCGGACACCACTTGGTGGGCGAAGTCGACGACGACGACGACGAAGTGGTCGTTGTGCTCAGATCGGTCTCCTTCTCCTTGCCCTTGGCCTCGACAACGGCGCTGCTCTCTTCGATGTCGTCGTTGCTGCCCAGGACGAAGCTGGCGATGCGCGGGTTGTGCTTGAGCAGGTGGCATAGGATCTCCAACACGCGGCGCGCCACCAGCGAGGGTGGGTGCTGACCCGAGTGCGCGTAGGTGTTCATCGTCCCGGCGGATAGGAGCGGGTGGCACGGTTCATCGAGCGGCGAGAAGCTGGACGAGGGCGTCACAGCCGGCAGCGCCTCGAGCGCCTCCGCGAACGAAGCAAAGCGGCGCGTTAGGCACGTCGATGCGACTGAAGACGACTGCGTCGACGTGGCGAAAGCGTCGAGGATAGTCATCATGATGTTGAGTAGCTGCATCCGCGATTCCTTGTGCGTGGAGAGATTGAGGAAGAGACGGTGGAGAAGACCCTTGGCCAGGGGCTTGGCCAGGTAGAGCAGGCGCACGAGGTGCACGAGCTCGGAGGGCTCAATGATGGGCCGGCCCTCGAGTTCGAGCGGCTGGATGTCGCCGCCCTTGATGGCCTTGACGCGTGAGGCGAGGCCAAGAGCCGCGGCGGGCTCAGCAGGGGCAACTGGCACGCGGCGCGGCCCGCCAAAGCCGGGTCCGCCCCAACCGCCGCCGTCGTCGCGTCGCCGGTTGCTGTACTGCTGGTACTGGCGGAGGGCACGCTCACGCAGGGCGCTAGCTTCGGCCGCCAGCTCGGGTGGGAGACTGGCCTCGTCCTGCGTGAGCAGGATCTCCTCGCGCAGGTCGGGACTGAGCGTTGCGAAGAAGTCGGCTGTCGTCATGGCCTGCGCCCGGTTAAGGTCCGCGGCGGCTGCAGCGGCGGCGGCCTGTGACTGCTGCTCCTGCTGCAGCACCTCGGCTTGGATCTCCGGTGGCAGGGCGGCGATGAAATCGGGGCTGATCGAAGTTGTCGACACCGCCGGGACCGACGGCTCTGCCCCAGGGGCACCCATCGTCGTCGGCGCCGGCGCCGACGATGACGAGAGTGACGAAGACGAAGAAGAAGACGACGACGACGACGCGGGTGCAGGCGCAGGAGTTGCTGGTGCGCTCGGCGTCGCGATGGCCGCAGGCGTTGTCGGCGCCGCCGGTTGCGGCGGGCGTGAAGCAGCAGCGACAGAGCGGGCATGCAGCTGCTCGGCGAGGATCTCGGCGCGCAGGTCCTCCGGCAGAGCAGCGAGGAATGCGGGGTCGATGCCCAGGTCGTCACCGACCTCTGCGGGCGGCGTGGTCGTCTGTTCCGCCTGTGGCGTAGGTGCGCCTTCAGCAGCAACCGGCGCAGTCTCAGATGGCTCGGTGGACTGCTGCACTGGCTCGGTGGAGCTCACCGCAGGAGCAGCGGCAGCCTCCGAGGCGGGCGCGGTCAGCTCGGTCGTTGGCTGAACGCTGGCGGGCTGGGCTTCACCCTCAGCAGGCGCCGTTGTGGTTTCCGACGTTTGCATGGGCTCGGCAGCGTCAGCGGGCACGGCCTCCACAGGGGCGGGCGCAGTCTGAGCGATGTCTTCGGTGGTGGGCGGCACGGTTGCGGTTGGTTCCGTGGGCTCAGTGGCCGCCGGTGCGGGCACTTCTGTAGGCGGAGCGGCAGCGGGTTCCTCGTCGGCCTTCTCCTCCGCACCCTTGGACGCGCCTTCATCCTTCTCAGCGCGCTCCCTCTCGGCCTTCTCCTGCTCAGCACGCTCGGCGTCCTCCTTTTCCTTGAGCTCCTGGAGGGTGACCCGGCGAATGGTCTCCACGAACAGCGGCTCGATGGAGGCGGCGTACTCGGCCATGCCCGGCGTGGTGCGGTGTCCCTCCTCGCCGAACTGGCCGGGCCGACCAGCGCGCTGGGCTCTCACGCGGCCAAACAGGCGGCGCACCTCGTCCTCCACCACAGGATTGCCGCGCAGGGAGGGCGGCAGCGGATAGAAGGACGCGTCGACGCCCATGTCCCCGCCCGGGAGGCCACCGCCCGGGGCGCCCGCTCGCGCGCCAAGGAGCGGGTGCGCCGATTCTACCGACTCGGCGAGGAACGGATTCGGCGGCGGCACCGCACGCGGCAAGTTGACGTCCCGAAGCGGAGCCCCGGTAAGGAGGAGGTCCTCCACGTTGAGCGCCCACTGTCGACCGGTGGTGGCAGCCTGGTTGCCGATCTGGATCGAGAAGTCGAAATCACCCTGTCCGCCCCAGTCTTGCTGGTCCTCAGGCTCCTCGTAGGAATAGGCGTCTTCTCCTCCCTCCTCGTCTTCCTCCGAGGAGCTGCTGTCCTCGTCTTCCCCTTCGACGCCCTCCTCGCCCTCCTCTTCGTCCTCCTCCTCCTCCTCCTCCTCGGGGTGGTGGTGCAACGCAGCGCCTCCCTCCTCGCGCTCTTCGTCGCTCAGGTCGCTTTCGCTGTCGCTGCTGGAGTCACTCAGGTCCTCGTCCATGTCCGACGCGCTGTGGGCTTGGGCTTGGATGGCCTCGTTGATGAAGTTGAGCGTCATGTTGACCACGTTCGACAGCTGCTGGCCCTGCCCCGACAGCGCCTGGATGGCCTCGCTCAAATTCGTCGCGTGGCTCTCGAGGAAGCCTTCGCCCGAGCGCGTCGCCTCTTCCTCTTCCATGTCACCAGCCCGCGGCGCATCGTTCTGCTCCTGCTGCTCCGTGCTGGTGTCCAGCTGCGGCCGGTCGCCCTCCTCGCCCGCCTGGTGTGGCTCGTCTACAGTCCCAGCCGCGCCCTCCGCCGGGGTTGGCTCAGGGGCTGATGAAGATGACGACGACGAGCTTGCCGAGGCTTGAGCGGCATCAGCCGACGCCTCCCCCTCCGCGGACTTCTTCTCGGCAGCCGAAGATTTGGCCGACATGACCGCGGTGAGGCGCGTGAGGATCTCCAGGGGCTTCAGAATCGAGTTCACGAGCTGAGGCGCGTCGGGGTGGTTGAGATCGGCACTGTTGAGCGCCGCGGAAAGGGTCTTGATGGTGTCAACGTCGAGCATGAGACGCGCCACCTCGCCCAAGAATCCGCTCGCGTGGGTTCGGGAGGCGCTCGATGTGAGGAGCAGGTAGAGGAAGTCCACCAGGGCCTGGATGACCTCGGGATAGTTGGTGTACTGGTCGCGATCAGCGATCACCTTCCGCATTGCCTGCGTGATCTCGTCGATGACGCGCCGGCGGCCCTCGGGCTTCTGTGCGAGGGCGGCGAGCATGTTGGCAGCCGCCGCGTTCGCCTTCTGCCTGTCAGGAGACACCGGGGTCCTCGCGTTGGCGTCAGGAGAGTGGGGCAGCAGCTCGCTCAGGACGTAGGTGATGATGCTGTTGGTCTCCGGCATCTGTCGCTTGCTCGTCGACAGAGCCTTCTTGTCCTTCTTGTCCTTGCCCTTGGTCCCGGTCTTCTTCAGCTGCTGGCGCAGCAGCACGGAGCCGCACGGCGGGTACGTGGTGATGAAGTCCGTGAGGATTTGGAGGATCTCGCCCGAGCTGAGCGTGGGCCTCTTGGGCACGTCCATCAGGCTCGATTCGGCCTCGGTGGTGGGCGTGGCGTCCATGGCGTTGGTCGACTCCTGTCCGAGGTTGGCGTCGCTCTTCTCCTTGCCCTTCTCGCTCTCCTCGGGTTTAGGCGTCGGTTTGATGTCGACAGCCTTCTTGATCCGCGAAAGCGTGAGCAGCGCGTTGGTGAGCTCGGTGATGACCTGGACCGAGGTCGATGGCGTCGTGCGCTTGGCCTTGGCCTTGCCCGAGCCAGCGAGAAGGTCCGTCTTCTTGGCCCCGGTGCCACTGCTAGCCTGCAGAGATCCCTTGCCCTTGGCGGGAGGCGCAGGGTTGGCCAGGCACAGTACCACCCTAGCGGCCACACATCACAATGTGTCATTAAAACGAACCAGGAGTCGCCAAAGCTGCAGTAGAGAAGATGTGGTACCGTGCGGGTGAGACCGAGGGCTTGGGATCCCGCAGGCGACACACGTTCGCCGAAGCGCGCAGGAAGGTGACGGGATCGCGGCAGACGAGCGGAGCCACGGTGGAGAGGAAGTTCTTGGGCTTCACGAGCGCACCGCTGCGTCCCATGAGCTTGGTGATGGTGGACTTGATCTCCGACTCCATGGCATGCTGCAGCAGGCTGGGCTCCTCGATCAGGTGTCGCAAGATCGTGGTGATGAGACTCACCTGCCCACTGAACGAGCTCGTGGGCGCCAGGGTGAGGAGCGCGGTCAGCCCGCCCTGGTGGATGAACTGCTGCGCCAGCTCGAAGTCCCGGGTGAGGTGCGACGAGAGCTGAAGCAAGGCCTGCAACGGGTCGGGGTGAAGCGGGCGCTGTAGGAGACCCACGCACGCCTCCATCGCACGCTTGCGGTCGGGCAGCGACAGCAGGTAGGGCACCTCCATCGGTGGCAGGACGATGTCGTCTTCCTTGGTGGCGGCGGAGGGCTCGTCCTTGGCGCCCGCATCCGCGCCGGCGGACTCTGCAGCCATGGGCTCGCCGCCCACGGATGACTTCGACGCGGAGGAATCAGCGGTCGCTAGGGAGGCGGGCAGCTGGCTGGGCAGCTGGCAGAGGGTGTCGAGGGCGAGCAGGACGGTGGTGAGCCAGTCCGGGCCAAGGTCCCTTTCGGTCGGTGTCAGCTTGCTGATCTCGGCGTCGGCAGACATGAGCTCCAGGAGGTCGAGGAAGACAACCACGAGGTCGCTGGTGGCCACCAGCTCGCGTATGGGCGTGTTCTCGATCATGAGGAGCGTGAGCGCGTGCGTGAGGCGGTAGAGCGCTTTCGAGGGCGGACGGTCGGCGGCGGCGAGCTTAATCTGGTCGGCGAGCGCCTCCACGACATGGACGCGCTCGTCGACCTTGGTCGCAGCGCCCGTGAGTGCGGCAGTCTTCTCGTCGGGCTTCTTGCAGATGGACGAGAGCACGTCGACCACCGTGAAGGTCAGGTTATCGACCTCGGTCAGCAGGCGGACGCAGCGCTCGAGCATGCCCCTGCGCAGGATGTCATATTGCTTTGAGTAGTCCACGGGCTCGTCCTTCTTCGGCGCCTCCTCGGCTGGCTTCGGTTCCGGCACCACAGCAGCCGCGGGCTCTTCCTTCGCCGGCACCGGCGGAGGCGCGCTCGACGAGGAGGCAGCGGCAGGAGAGGAGGGCATCTCGATGGATTGACCTAGGGACATGGCCAGGGCCGCGGCCAATTCCTCGTCCTCCGACATCGCCTCCGCCATGCCATCCGCTGGAGCTTGTGCGGAGGTGGAAACCTCGCCGGGTGCGGGGGCGGCCGGCGGCATGACGGCCGGCGCCGGCTCAGGCTCCGGTTCGGGGTTGGTGAAGATCCAGTCCATGGCCAGCTCGACGTTGTTGGCACCGATGTGGCGCAGGGCGTCCTCGGCACGGCGCTGCGAGAAACCCATCTCCATGAGCTGGGTGACCACGCCAGGATCAGGCTCGAACTGCTTCTTGGCCTTGGGCGGCGCGCGCGGCTTGGCGCTAGCCGCCGAGGCAGCCGCTGCGGCGGCCTCGCCCTCCATGATATAGCGGTTGGCGTGGATGAGCGACGTGATGAAGCGCTGGGGGAAGTGGGCGAACAGCGGGTGATTCCAGATGGGCATCACGGAGAGCAGCACGCGCGACTGGATGGCGCCGAGGAAGATGTGCGGGTCGAACGAACCCTGCTGGCCCGGCAGCGTCTGCGTCATCATGTTGGCCGTGATGGGCGACGTGGCTACCATAGGGCCGCACACGAGGTACTTGAGCACAGTGCCGAAGGTGAGGAGAGCGCTTTCGGCCATTTCCATGTCCGGATCCCGGTTGGTTGCCTCCGCTTCCGGCGCGCTAGGCTGCTCGTTGACGATCGAGCCGAGGGTGATATCGCCAGGGGCCGGCGCCTCCTCTGCGGTGCTCTTCTTCGCAGCTTCGCCCAACTTCTCCTTCCCCTTGTCCTTCTCGGTGGATTCGCCTTCCTTGGCGCTCCGTTGCTGCTCGAGCTCCTTCTCGCGCAGGTGCACGTAGACGTCGACCACCCAGTTGAGAGTCTTGAGGAAGGTCGCCACGCCGTCGACGTAGTTGAACTGGTGGAGGAGTAGCGTGTGCGTGTTGTTGTGCCTCTCGTTGAAGAAGAAGGAACGGAGCTCGCCCACGACGCTTGTCAGGTAGGCGCACTTGATGGGTGCCTCGCCTTCGTCGCCCGTGTAGGCCTTGGGCGTCCACGTGAGGTGCTCCTGCAGCGTGCGGACGAGGGTCTGCGCGAGGGTGTGCACTACCTTCTCGTCTCGGTTACGGTGGCGTGCGCCGAGCGCCTTCGCCAGACCCTGCGACACGGAGTGGATGCTTGAAACGAGGTGGATCAGCAGCTGCTTGGTTTCCTTCTTGTCCGGCTTCTTCTCGTCGCCGCTGGTGGTCGTGGCAACGTCGGTGGTGGTCTCCACCTCACCGGCAGGGGACTCCGCGGGCTGCTGCTGGGGTGGCGCACCAGTGGAGCTGGATGAGCTCTCACTGTTGCCGCTCGAGTCGCCAGATAGGGGCTGAGCCTCGGTCATGGGCGTTTCCTCGGGGGAGGCCTCCGCTGCCTGGTCGCCGGCCTTCTTACGTTCGACCTGGGCTTCACGAGCGATCTCCCAGAGAATGCAGCGCTGGAGATGTCCCAACGAGGAGCTGACCCTGGCACCGGCATCGGTGATCCATTCGCCGAGGCTGGTCGTGCCCGGGCGCGAAAGACCGCTCGGATCGCGCACGAGTCCCGCCAACAGGCCGGCGAAGCAATCGATGCTTGCCAACACCCCGACCAGCTTAGCATTGTCCTCTGCACGGCCGCAAGACATGCGTGTTAATCATCATCTGCGAAAGGCGGGACGCTTGGAGGAAACATACCAGCTTCGAGGAACGAGGAGCCATCACGCCACGAGGGCTGGAGGCTGTCGAGGATGTCAAACTTGGCGGCCATGTTCTCCAGCACGCCGCGGAAGAGCGTAGGGGTGTGATGGGCGGCCAGCGACCGGAACGCGAGCGTGAGGGAGTGGGCAGCGTTAGAGCCCGGGAACGTGGGCGGCAGCTCGGGCAGGCTCTGCAGCTTGAGCATTAGCTCCATGCCGTGCGCGTCGATGAAGTTACGACCGTGCTCGCTGTTCGAGAAGATGGTCTCCAGGAATCGGCCCAGGTTGCCGATGTAGTCGCTCAGCAGGCTGGAATCGAGCTCGAGCTCGACTTCGGGCTCCACGAACGGCGGCACCTTCTGCTCCGGCTCCTCTTCCACAGGCTCCGCCTTGATGCTCGCAACATTCTCGGAAGAGAGCTCCATGCTTTCTGTCGACTGCGAGGTGCTGGCAGATGTAGCGACCATCTCCTGCGGCGTTCCGACGGCCACGACCGACTGCGTGACCTCGCCCACGGCGGATTCGGCAGTACGATCTCCGGATTCTTCAACGGCCATTGGCGTTGAGGCGTTCTCAGCTGGGACGTTCGCACCGGTGGGCTCGGCCTTGGCCTCGTCGTCCTTGTCCTCATCGTCTTCGCGGACCTCCTCGGCCTCCTCGGGGAGAGTGAGCCCGCCCATCTTGCACACGCGCTTGAGTGCGTTGATCATGGCCTTGATGCCGAGCGATCTGAGGGACGGGTGGTGGCGCAATAGCTCGTCGACGCCAGCGCCCAACCGCGAGGCCGTGTCGCCGCTCTTGATCACCTTCCGGTACTTCGGCGTGGTGAAGAGCGACAAAAGCGCTCCGATGACGTTGGCATCCACGACAGAGGTCATGCCTGCGGGATTCAGACAAAGCGAGCTGATCGCCGAAGGGAGCGCACAAATGACCTGATAACAATAGCAGTGAGCAAGCGATCGCGCTGAAGCAATGGTGGCGTGAGTAAAAGGTACCGAGGACGAGGGTTCGACTCCTTGCGTCACAAACGTGAGGAAGGCCTTGGGCAGGCCCGCTTCGGCCAGCGCGTTGAAGCGTGTGGGGTCGTTGTTGATCAGCCCAGACATGATGGAAACGGCTATTGTGAACGAAGTACGTTAGGCCCCACCTCCTTCCCGCTCTAGCTGGTGTAGGAAAGAAAGGGGGAGGTACCTAGCGAGAAGACCCGCTCGCCAAAGTAGTGGTAGTGCTCAAGAACGTAGCAGAGAGCGCGCGGAAAGGGGCCTTCGATTACTCCAGTCAGGCGGCCGATGTTCCTGCGGCCACCGCCCTGGATGAAGGGCAGGAGGATCCGGAGGATCGTCTTCACTAGCGTACGCTGGTGGTGGGAAAGGTGGCTTTCTTCCTCGTCCTCTTCATCTAGCGTGGGCTGGAGCTCGTCGGCGGCTGGCGGCTCGGTGTCGACGCGCTCCTTGCCCTTGTCCTTGGCATCGATGGCTTCGCTCACGCCCTCGACGCTCATATTGGCGCCCTCCTGCTCCTTGGCCTTCTGGACGCTCGCGATCTCCGTGTTGAAGCGCTCGATGAGGAGATCCAGCCCGCCCAGGTCGCGAAAGAGAGATACGGCTGCGGCACTGTTGCTGCCAGCGACGTAGTACTCGAGAATACTCAGGCACTGCATGAGGATGCCGGCGTGCTCGAGGTTCTGGTGTCGCAGAAGAGGGAGCAGGGTGGAGATTATGCCAGCGGTGTTGAGCGCAGCGATGCCGTCGGGTGTGGCCATGAGGGCCGCAAGGAAGGAGAAGAGGGAGTCGATGAAGGGCAGAGTGTAGATCGGGTGCTCCACCGAGCCCGTGAGAGTCGCTACAGACTTGCGCACCATGGAGGGAAGTTCTCCGTGGTGCTGCGAGGATCCGGTGGCCGAGATGACCTTGGGAAGTCTCGACCGGTCGGTGGTGAGGGCGCTCAGGGCATCGAGCGCGAGGATGCGGAAATCCTGCGGCGTGTGTCGATCGGATTTGACCAGCTCCATCAGCTCCGCGATGAACTCGGGCTCGTAGAGGAAGAAGGAGGACAGAGTGCCGAGGTCCATGTGCGCTTGCGCGAGCACGGTGAACGCCAGCAGATTGGTGCGCACCAGATCCCTTCGCGCTTGCACGTCGGGAAACGCCCGCGCCAGACGGATGCGCATGAGCAGCGGGAAGTGGTACTTGCGCGGGATCGAGTATTTGGCCACCAGCTGCGTGAGGATGTCGATGTTGCTCTCGGTGAAGAGGTGGAAGCACGGAAACTGGATGCTGCGATGTCCGGCTCGCGTGGCTTTCTCTCCGGCCGACGCCTCCTCGCCCTCCTTGCTGACGGCAGCTTCCTGTGCGCTACCGTCCTCGGTCTTCGTCACCACAGACTCGACTTCCATCGCATCCTCTTTCTTCGAGTCTGACGCTCCTGCAGCGGGCAGGGGCTTCTTCGATTCGTTCGGGTCGACGAAGAACTCGAACTGCAGCGTCGTGCCGACGGACAACTGTAAAGAACGAAAGGTGAATTTGATTGAGCATTAAAAATAGATAAATCCAAAAAAACAGCAGGAATGCACACAGATTGGAGAGCGAGCGGATGCGTATGTCGTACCTTGGGCGTTATGTCCCTCTCCTGGACGCAGTACAGAAGGCCGAGTCCGTCTTGCTTGCCGCCCCAGCCCTTGGTGAGGTAGAACAGCTGCGCGTTGAGAATCGGATCGCCGTGAATGCGCGTGGTGACCCTCGATCGCGTTTTCTTTACAAGTATGGACAGCAGCGTGAGGGTTGCCAGAACGATTTCCGGGTCGTCTATGCGTAGCAGATCGCCCAGATGTTCGGCCGAGCCGTAGAGATAGCGGTTGAAGCTATTCTCCAAGATAAGAGACGTGACGCGCAAGACATGAAGAACCGTTTCTCGAGGGAAAGAGCTGCATTCGCACGGGAAATACAACGTGAGTGAAATGCCAACGCCAAAGATGGGGGGGGGGGCACTCGATACCTCTTCAAGATGGGCAAATCAAGGGTTGTCTGAGGCTCATAGTGATCAGCCAGTTTGGACAGGAATTCGTCGAATCGGTTGAGGACGTCCACCCAATTGTGAATGTCGCCCTGTAGAAGGTGCGTCAGCAGGTGGCATTCGCTAAATTACAATATAAATAAAATAACAGCAAATGTTTTTGAGCATAATGTACCTCGCCAAAAGTCCACTGGGTGAAGCTTTTGAGTTGGTCTACAAGCTCTTCGTCTTTGCATTGAGCAAGCCGATCTGCCAGCTCTCTCTGTGCGATGATCTGATGATGGATGGGGGCGATGCAACGATCATTAGCAACCCTGCAAGGTTCTGTTGAGCGCAGGGCAGGATACCGATTTGCTTTGACGCTTGGCAGGGGTCGAAATCGCCTTCTTCACCTTTGGTTTTAGGCGCATCGCGATCCTTCTTGTTCTGCCAGCTCACGCACAACACGAGCCGAAGTAGTGAAGACCCTCAAGTTCAGGAAAAAAGAGGAAAAGCAAAAAAGTTTTGTCGACAAAAAT
>CDFB01049266.1:0-14013 GCA_000826425.1 Acanthamoeba lugdunensis | reverse complement strand
AGCATGGGGTCATGAGACAAAGGAGATCTCTGCTCTCAAGCAACAGCATGCTCAAATCAAGGCAGAGCAAAAGGAGCTTGAGGCACATGTGCCCAACCACACTGCCAAAAGAGCAGAGCTGCAGCAAAAGCTGGCCCAACTGAAGAAGGAAAGACAGAATCTGCTCTCCTGCATTGGAAATCATGAACCATGGCTCATACAAAGAGAAAGAGAAAGAGTTCTTCCTCCAGCGGTGTGGGCAACAATGGCCCCCAGTCTTCCCAACACCAGCAATGGTGTGTTGGGGACCCTGTTCCTTGCATGTGTTCCTTGATGTCACAAGCCTCCTTCTTTGGGTGACACTGTCAACAAGCAAAAGTATCTTTGGTGATGCATTGTTCACTGACATTGGTGGACTACAGCTTCATGCCTGGGCTTCATTCAAACAGAGTATGGTCAAACACAAATGCATGAAGAGGGAGAAACTGCGTTTGATTGGGTGTGACTGTGAGCGCTTGACTGATCATGTGCCAGACCTCATCACCACCTTTGTGGAGAAACATGATGAATTCGGTTGTGAGCAATATGGCCATTTGGCATCAGTGTGGTGCAAATGGAAGAAGATCACCCTCTATCTTCACAGTGTGCAAGTCACCCAGGCAGAGGTTGATCAGTGCCACCAGCTTGCATTCCAGTTCATGGAGGAAGTTCTCATGTGCTTCCCAAGTACACACTGCACCATGTACCTCCACTGGGTTGGGGGTCATCTTGGGTGGTGGACAAAGGAGTTGCACCAGGCTTTTGGGATTGGGTATGCAGTGCTAAACACTAACACACAGGAGCACAGCATCAAGCAGATCAAGAAGGGGCTGAAGCATACAATGCAAGGCTCTTCTTCACTGCAGCAATCACTCACCCATTCCCACCAGCGTCACTTTGGATTCACTGACTATCTATATGAAGAGGCATTCTCTGGTGCTGGATGTGATAGGCTAACCTGTGGTAGCTGCAGTCAAATGGGACACACACAACGCAGCAAGGAATGCCCCAACTGGCAGCCTGCAGCTCAGAGGGGAGATAGTGTAGAGGACTAACATGCAAGGTATGGCCCACACCACACTAGCTTGCCATTGCCTCCAGCTCACCACAGGACCCTTCATGTTCTGTTGCTCGTGTTGTGCGCCATTTGAATCCCAGTTTTTTCCTGGCAGCATGCAGAAAAATTACGCCCAAAGCTGACCACACAACATCTTGCCACAAGAATCCCCGACCACCAACACATCTGGTGTTGAGGTGTTACACGCAGTTGATGGAAAGATGAGAAGCTCAGAAGAGCCTCATTGATTTATTATCTAATGTGTACATGACACATATATGGTAAATACCTAATAAAGATAGATGTAGACACCAGAGTCGTGTGCAAGTGTAGTTGACACTACACAACACACCCCTTGCTCTTGATCTTTGGTTTGATGAGGTTGATGAGAGAGTGTAGCTTGACTATGCATGCGCGCCCCAGTGCCTTGGTGAACATGTCAGCAGGCATGACCTCCATGGGGAGGTACTTGAAGTTGATGTTCAGCTTGCTCACACTCTCATGTAGAAACGTGAGCTTGAGGGCGTAGTGCTTGGTGTGCTGTGTGTGTTTGCTGGGTTTCAACTTGGCGATGATGACGGCAGACTGGTTGTTGCAAAAGAGCTGTAGTTTGGCGTCAACTTGCAGAAAGAGCTCACCCATGAGGCTGATGAGGTGTGCTGCCTCCTTGATCGTCTCAGCAATGGCGTTGAGCTCTGCCTCCACCATGGAGGTGGCTACACACTTCTGTGTGCATGCACCCCACCAAATGGGACCGCCACCAAGTGTGAACAGAACACCCAATGTGGAGCGTTGTGTCTTGACATCCCCACCCCAGTCGGCGTCCATGTAGCCGACCAGCAGCAGGTCACCAGACTGGGAACAAGACCCACTGGTGGTGTACTTGATTGTGAGGTCCTTGGTGGCATGCAGGTACTGAAGGAGGTGCTTGACAGCGCCCCAATGGGACTGATCATAACCATTGACATGCCGGCTGAGCACGTTGACGGCAAACACAATATCCAGTCACATGGCCTGGGACAGGTAGCTGAGTCACCCCACCACTGACCAGTATGGCATTTTGAGGTGCCCCAGCGCAGTGACTTTGAGCTTGTTGAGAATGAGGCCAGGATCCATGGGTGTGCCAATAGATTTTGTGTTGGCCATGCTGAAGTTGTGGAGAATCTCCATGATCTTGCCAGCCTGACGCAGGTAGAGGGTGCCCTCCTTGCAGTTGTGCATGACTTCCATGCCCAGTATAGACCTGGCCTGGCCCAGGTCCTTCATTTGGAAGCCATTGTGCAGCATGGTCTTGGCGCTCTTGATGTGCTTGAGAGGGGCAATAATCATGCAGTCATTGACATAGACTGCAATGATGATGAGGGCGCTTGACTCCTGCAGCAAGTAGATGCAGGGGTCAGTCTGAGTAGGAAGGAAGTTGTGACCACGCAGATGGCGGTCCATCATCCTATTCCACTCAAGTGGAGCTTGATGGAGTCCATACAAACTCTTACAAAGCAGGCACACGTGATCCGGCCGATCTGGGTCAATGAAGCCCTGCAGCTGTTTGATGTAGATGTGGATGGACAATGTGGCATTGAGGAAGGCGTTCTTGATGTCCATCTGGTGGACTTTGAGGTTGAGGATTGCAGTGAGGGCGAGCAACTGATGAAGGTGCTCCATAGTGACAATGGGCGAGAAGGTCTTGTCATAGTTGATGCCCAGTCACTGGGCGTAGCCTTTCCCAACCCACCTGGCCTTGAGCCAGTCAATGATGCTGCTGGCCTTGCATTTGATCTTGAACAGCCACCTTGACCCAATGGCATGCAGCCCTGCAGGCAGCAGAGCCAGCACAAATGTGCCATTGTGGTTGAGCGTGCTGTACTTGGCCTGCATGGCCTTGATCCACTTGGCAGCCTCAGGTGAGGAAACAGCCTTGTTGTAGCTGTTGGGCGTGTGAGTGCTGTCACTGATGTTGAGCGCCTGCAGCACCTCAGCAGTGAAGGCATGGAAGTCATTGTTATAGAACTTTGTGTTCTTTTTGTGCTCATGGGCTGGTGGCTTCTTCAGTGTGGGCCACTTCTTCTTGGCCATCATGACGATGTCATCAGCCTCCAGGCTTGGTGGAGTGGCGTGCTCCTCCTCCTCCTCACTCTCCTTGAGAGTGTTGTTGTTGTCCAACACTGGTGTGCCGGATGGTGTGAGGGGATTGGGCGGCTCAACCCACACAGGTGACTTGCCCTGCGGTGTCCGCTCAATGACTGACATCTCCTGAGTTGGTGAGCACAGTGGTGAGGACTCAGCTGCAGACTCACTGGCGTCCAGCGCAGATGGCACTGGTGCAGCAGACTGGTCAACAGAGGCCTCCTGTGGAGCAGTGTTCACATCAGTGGCCCTGGCCAGCAGGTCCACAATGGCACATGGCGCCATTGCAGGCATGTCATTGCCCACAAGAACATCATGTACATCATAGGGAAAGACAACCTCACACATCACAAGGATGCACCCTTGCACCAGCACCCAATGGTTGCCAGTCCCACTGTCTGCTGGCCCAAGGTAAACGCCAGTGCACATGCGTGCAGACAGCTTGGTCCACTCACTGGGTGGCACCAGCACCTCGACCTTGGCACTGAATTGGTGCATGTCTTCAAGTGCCCCTGCATGGTCAGTGTCCCACTGATCCAGAGGTGATGTGCTGTTGTTGGCGTTGGTAGGCAAATGATTGTAAATCGTGGTGGCCATATGCAGTGCCTCACCCCAGTAGCACTGGGCAAGGCCGCTGTCATGTAACATGCACCGGACCATTTCAACAATGGTCTGGTTGAATTGTTCAGCCACGCCATTGTGCTCAGGCATGTGCGACAATGTGGCCTCATGAACAATGCCAGTGGCATGCAGAATCTCCTGCACGTGCTTGCCAGTGTATTTGCCGCCCTGATTGCTGCAGAGTCGCTGACACTTGAGGCCCACCGGCGCCGCAGCCAGATGGCTGCACAGGACGGCCTCAACATCAGACTTCTCACAAATAGTGACAATGATGGCAAAATGAGTGGCGTTGTCAATAATTGACATGAAGTAGTGCTTGCCAGTCTTGGTGGCCACAGGGAACAGCCCACACACATCAGTGTGGAGCCACTCCATTGGTGTCACACTCCTCACCGCCAGCCCCCTTTGAATGGGCTTACGTGTCATCTTGTTCTTGACACAGATGGCACACAGCAAGAGCAACTTGGTGGCGGGCATGATGCCCTTCAATGGTCCTTCAAGGGACGGCCCGAGGCAATATGCTGGTGCTGCCACTCGACCTGTTCCTCCCAGAGCAGGCATACGCTGCACGCATTGACCTCTCACTTGATGTGCTACACTGGCGATGGTGCCTGTCCTCTTGAGCTTTGGGCACTTGTTTCTCCAGTGGCCGGGCTTGTGGCAGTAGTGGCAGGTGGTCTTGTTGCCCTCCTGTGGCCCCTGCTTGGAGCCCTTACTCGGCTTCCAACTGTGGCCTTGGCGCTCGCTGCCCTTGTCCTGCTTTGATGGGCCGCGACCTTTGCCACCACACTTGCCGCGCGCACAATCTGGCTTGTCATGCTGCATGGCATTGGCAGCCTCGTTCTGCTCAGAGCGCACGTTCAAGTTCGCCTCACAGTCGTGGAGTTGACTCATTGCGTCATGCAGGTCGACCTTGTGCTGCACCTCAATCACTGGTCGAACGGTATTGTACTCGACCAGCAGCCCGTTCAGGATCACCATGAGGATGAACACTTCAGGGAGCGCCAGGTCATTGTTGATGAGTTCCATGTTGATGTCAATGATTCAGCTGAAGTAGGAGTCAAGCGCTTCTCCAGACTCACGCTTGATGTTGATTAGCTGTGTCAACAGCGTCAACTTGCTCATGTTGGCCTTCAGCGCGAGATTTGTGTTGAGGGTGGCCATCATCTTCTGCAGGTTGGTCTCAAGCCCCTTAATCATGGCTCAGAATGGCCAATCCAAACAGATGTGGATATAGCCCACAGTCTGTTGTACCTTCTGTTTGTAATCATCCTTTCAAAGTTCCAAACTCACTTCACTCTCGTCCTTCCTCCCCTTCAGTTCCCCTACAGACCTGAAGGCGTACTCGAACAGTCCTCAAGACTGTAAAGTCGCAGACAAATTGTTGCGCCATGTCACATATCCACTTGCAGTTTTGAGTACCAGTTTGGAGTTAAGGAGTTTCAATTGAGCATCAAATGGGTTCATCTTTCAGTTGAGCGTGGGCCCATAACCTGTTGAGGTGTTACACACAGTTGATGGAAAGATGAGAAGCTCAGAAGAGCCTCATTGATTTATTATCTAACGTGTACATGACACATATATGGTAAATACCTAATAAAGATAGATGTAGACACCGGAGTCATGTGCAAGTGTAGTTGACACTACACAACATCTGGTACTCCCTTCTTCCTCTCTGCCCCCTTCAGAACCACTGGGGTTGGCGCCGGTGCCCCACCTTGCCACCTCCCAGTTGGGCCCCTTTGTGCGGCACCCCCAAAGGGGGGCTGCCATGGGGGACTGAAGGCCCCTCCCTTTCCAACCCCCTTTTGCTAACCACCACTCCTAACTGCCCAGTGAACACCGACCAGTGCGGACCCCACCTCCTGCGCAGTGCGCCACACCGACCAGTGCAGAGACCTCCACTGACTGCTGTGGAGACCACACCAGCGTGGAGGCCACCACCACCGGCGCGGAGGCCACCCAGCGCGAGACCACACCAGCAAGAGACCTCCACCACCACTGAGACCACCACTGTTGGCACGGAGACCACCACCACCACCGTCGGCGCAAAGACCACCACCACTGAGACCACCACTGAGACCACCACTGAGACCACAACTGATACCACCACCGTCGGCGCGGAGAAGACCACCTCCACCACCACCAGCGCGGAGAAGACCACCACCACCACCAGCGCGGAGAAGACCACCACCAGCGCGAAGGCCACCACCATCGGCGCGGAGAAGACCACCTCCACCACCAGCGCGGAGAAGACCACCTCCACCACCACCGTCGGCGCAGAGAAGACCACCACCACCATCGGCGTGGAGAAGACCACCACCACCACCATTGGCGCGGAGAAGACCACACCACCATCAGCGCAGAGAAGACCACCTCCACCACCAGCATGGAGAAGACCACCACCACCACCAGTGTGAAGGCCACCACCATCAGCGCGGAGAAGACCACCTCCACCACCAGCGCGGAGAAGACCACCTCCACCATCAGCACAGAGCTATTTTCTCAACTCCCCACTTCTCACCAACATCCCCTATGACAAGATCATCCAGCTCACTGATCAACTCTGCCCAATGCTGCCATCTCAAACACACTCAAAGATATGATGCACGGTACCCACTGCCAATCTCTTGCCCCATTCCCCATAGTGCTCTAAGACTTCATTTACACATGTAGGGGAGAACACTTGGGCTACACCCACAAGTATAAGGGGAAATACCCCATGGAGGGGTATGTGCTCAACAAAGAATTCCAGACAGGTGGTGAGACACTTGACAGAGCATTCCCCAGCATCTTCCATGTCATTGTTGAGGTTGCTGAGCTGATCAAGGAGCTCCTCAGCCAGATCTGGCCACCAGCACTCCTCTCCTGCCTCGCCTTCTTGGCTCGCTACAAGATCCCTCAACTGGGTGGCTCACTGTCAACATGCCTCTACATCATGATCAACTTTGCCACCACACTACACCATGACCATGACAAGGGGTCTCCCCTCACCATTGCCATCTTCATGGAACACCATGAGGCTGACTGTAAGAAACCTGGCTCATTGTGCCACCTCCACTGGTACTTCATCCTCTACGAGCTCAATGTGAAGATACCACTCCATCATGGCCTCAGCCTCCTGTGGAACAGCGAGTGCTGTTATCATGGCACTGTCTGTGAGGGTTTTGTGGAGGGGGGCTGTAGGAGTCAGGTGCTGGTGGCTGTCAGCCAGCTCAAGTCCAGCCATTACTGTGCATGCAACATCATTCATATGCAATAAATACAAATTCCACTGCCCCATTCTAAAATACTATTTATTTCCACGGAGCTGCACACATTGTGCAGCACAGGTGCACAAGTTGTGCAGCCTGCTAGCACCCAATGGGAAATAAACATGGCAAACTCATGTGGAGCCTTCAAGTTCTCCACCAAGTTAACTCCAGAGGCCTCCAGGCCGAATTTCATTCAATCCTCCAGAGGCCTCCAACCATCAAGCCATTCACACTGTGATAATAAAAGACCAAGAATATCTGTATCCTGATCCTCTTTTTTCCTCCACCCATTTCTCAGCTTTTCCCACTGATCACTGGACACATGTGGTGTCAACTGAAACTCACCAACTCTGCAACCAATTTCAACCAGTAACTGAGAGCTCACCAACAATCTCTGTGCAGGATTGTCTCTTGTGTGGCTAAATCAAAGAGGACTAAATACTGGCTTAAATCCTGGCATGAGTCCTCCACAACACACTGTGTCTTGTTCTCCCCACTTTTATTAGTCAGATCTGTCAAAAGAAACATCCTCCTCATCCTCTGTGAGGGGTTTGGGTAGAGAGTTGCTGCTGGCCTGGCCGCTCACCACCGTGTGGAAGACTTCCTCAAGTGCTGGAGGGAAGAGCAAAATTAGCCAATCTGTGACACACAAGCTGATGAGCAGACGTACTCACATTGGTGACGCCCCAATTAGAGATACCGTACATGGCCTTCTGATCCTCCATTGTCTGGAACAGGTCGCCCAGCCTGGTAGACTGCATACACAGATGTAGGCAAAAGATCGGATCACAAAACAAAGTGGTGTCGTACCTTCTTGGGGAGATAGAAGTGGACAGTGCCGCAGATCTTGTTGACCACCCTCGCGCCATCCACCAGTTCCTTCACAAAGCTGTGGTGCGGAGTTAGTTTTCGAATTGTGGTGTGGGTGGGGGACAATACTTGATGGCCTGTTGGTTGTCAGCAGGGTCGGTGCAAGTGACAGTGAGCTTGAAGCTACTGCCAAAGCGCGACTTGAGCTCTGCAGAGGTGCCGATGGCTCTGACACGTCCCTTGGCCATGATCACCTGCATCATTGCTGTTGGTCCTCTTTTGGTGCAGCAATTTACACTCGGCCATACCATTCTTGTGCAGAGAGCTTCGGCTTCCTCCATGGAGTGGGTGGTGAGGACAAGTGATGCATGCTTCTTCTTTTCGCTGATGGCCGTCCACAGCTCTCGCTTCGACTTTGGGTCCAACCCACTGCCCACACCGCCGACACAGCCATCAGGAATGTGGTCCTTTTAGTGAGATTGAACAGTTCAGGTGAAATGGAAGGCGTACGTGCTGGGCTCATCGAGCAGGATTATCTTGGGATCACCCATGAGCGACATACCCACAGAGAGTCGTCGCCGCATGCCACCCGAGAAGGTGCATGCAGGCCTGTCCCTGACCTTGTAGAGGTTGAGCGACCGGAGCACCTGGGAGACCTCTTCATCAAGCTCTGCCTTCGGCATGCCCTTCACCCTCCCGTAGAACTCGAGGTGCTCCTTGGCTGTAAGGCCACCCCAGATAACGTCATGCTGCGGACACACACCGGTGAGGAGGTGGATGCAAGCCACGTCCTGCGGCAGCCCGAACTCGAACACCTTCACCTCACCCTCCGAGGGCTGGAAGAGTCCACACACGATGCTCATCGTCGTGGTCTTGCCCTGCATGGTATGCCCAGGATTTGGTGGTCAGTGGCTGTTGTGTGCGATCGTGGGTGAGGTGTGTTGTGTGCTAGTGGAGCACAGTGTGTACACGTACAGCGCCATTAGGGCCAAGGAATCCTATGCACTCGTTGGGTCCAACGCAAAAGGAGACGCCTTTGAGAGCCCGCTTGGGTGCCTTTGCCTGCACAGTCTGGCCCCACAACCTGCCAGGAACGAGACACAAATTTAGCCTGGCTGTTTCTGGTAATTCCAGCACATGAGGTGGCACCTGGGAATATAGCGCCACCAAGAGAAGGGTGCCTGCTCCCAGAAGGGGACGTCGTACACCTTCACAAGCCCCATTACCTTGAGCTGGAGCATGATGTGATAAGTAACATGACACAGGGACTCAAAGGAATGCAGGCGCACCGGAATCACGGTGTCAGAGTAGGCCGCTTCAACTTCGGCACTAACATCTTGCATCGCCGTCCCGTCAGCCTCAGCTTCGAGGTCACCGTCCTGAACTGCCCGCATTTGCTTTTTGGCCAGTTGGGAGCGCACAAACGGGATTCGCTGGAGGGGCTTGAGGAAGAACAGGGGGTGCTTGGGCAAACCATACTCGCCCGGGAAGACCTGATCCAGGTACCTGACACCAGTTGCACTTTCGCCATGAATGTTGTGCCAACCTTCACGACTAAGTGGTACGTACAAAGCAGCAAGGAGAATGACGATCCACTGCACCAGGAGGAAGGCGTAGATGTAGGAGAGCCACGCAGGGTCTTCATTGATATTGGTGAACTGGATGCCTGGAGTGTTAAAGGAAACCTGTGTGAATGTGCACCCATCATGATGGGTGTTAGCTCCGATTTGTCTATGTATGAGCCAAGCGGAAACAGAGGGGACGAAGTACCTCGGAAAGCAGGATGCACACTGCGCGAGCCAGAGCAAATGATGGTATGATTGAGACTGCGTTGAGCACTGAAAGAAAAAGAAATGAGATAGTTCAACAGTGACAAACCAGGCGTGGGTGGTGGAATGCTGTACTCGTATCTGAAGCAGTCTCAACGAACGTGCGCATCGTGAAAGCCACCACGAAGGTGACGGCCAGGATGGTAAAGTACCCGAACGCTGAAGAAGTTGGGGTCAGTGTCCGTGTGTTCAAGCAAGAGGTGCAAGGGAGGTGCTACCGGCAGCACTGCGCTCCCGCTGGAACATGACCGACAGGAGGAAGGACGTGGCAACCAGCACATGACCCCATATGACGAACAGGAAGAAGTATGCCGCAAAGGAATTGATGGTAAAGAACCGAAATTCTGCCGGCACAATGGTGGGTCAGTAGTTTTGCATTTTGCCTGGCGCTGAGTGAGGTGCTTACCGAGGATGACTCCGGACAAGATAAGGAAGATGATGCTGACGATGTAGAGAAAATAGCACCATATATAGTTCACCAGCCAGTAGATTGACATGCTGAGGCCGCTCTTTTCTCGAGGGGGTAAGAGGTGAGAGTGCAAGGCCTTTGTGTGTTAATGCAAAGGGGTACCATCTTCATCATCTCTCGAATTCGGTGCTCCTTTTCGTGCACAATGGTCTGCACCAATCGCCTGACGTGGATCAGTCGTTTCAATTCTTGTGGTTCAGTGTGCAGATGTACCGAGGTGAACACCGGGAGGAGCATGTGGAGCATGAACACATAGAACAGGGCCCCAACAATGCCAGATATGTCGAACGGGGTGTCCTGTCCTTTACGCGGCATCTGCTGCACTCCGACTGGTAGTGAGAGATAAGTGTCAGTTTTGTGATTGATCAACTTTGTCTTACCTGTGGTTGGATACATACGAAAAATAAACAGGGCCTTGCGGGAGGATGCGGGAAGGAAGGAGGTGAACGCTTGAGTGAAGTAGCTGATGGAGCCAATGATGTCCCTGCCCCGGGTCAACGACTCATTGAAGTGCACGTCAAATCTGAGTGCACCAGCAGCAATCGATAGCTCCTGGAATTCCACCGCTTCATCCCAGGAACACAGGCGATGTCAGCATACAACCACCAAGTCAAGCACCAAGGGTCTGTGATGTTTTGCAATTGGGCCAAACCAGAGGTGTAGAGGGCAGGCTGGCCCCATGCTTCGTAGACTATTTTGTTGATGCTGGCCTTGTTGGTCTTGTTCATGATGGCGCAAGGATAGGCCACTGTTGGCAATCTGTTCACGTCAGCGATGTACACCTGTTGGTTCACATACTTGGCCAGCTGTACAGGGAACGCAATGCCCTCAATCAATCAACTTGAGAGAATAGTGCAGTAAATGAATTGGGTAACCCACCTTTGTGTTGATGGTTCCGCGTTTGATTGCACCCAGCAGGCCTGAACCGTTGCTGCCGTAGGGGTCAAACACACCGACAGGCAAGTCTCCCACCACATCCACGTCGCCATACAAGATTTGTGTCTGCAGAGGAAGATATTTACCCGTATGGGGCACACTCAACCTGTGGTGGAGTTATGCTGCTGTCAGCGAGTGATCGGATCAGTGAAGAGAAGTAGAAGGTGGAGCAGTACATGAAATAGGGAGGTTGCAGGGGAAAGATAGCCCGATCTCCATACTCGATATCCACGAGTGATGCCACCCACAGACGCAAAATGAAGAAGATGATCATCTGCAACATGCACAAGCGGTCAGATTGTGGGGGTTTGTTAATAGGCGCTTCACATACCAGTATGATGGGCGTCAAGATCTGGCAGGCATTGGTTGAGGAGTCGCGCCGCTGAGCGATGGCAGTCTTGGCGAGGAGCGCCCAGAACTGGCGGCGGTAGGAGAGCCTTCTCTGGATGAGCTCCTGGAGCTGGTCTTTGGTGAGCGAGGTCATGGTGGTTGGGTTCATGGTGGTTGACGACAGCTGTGCGATTGCTACGCTGTTTGAGCGCGAGAGAAGAGCAAAGAGGCTGAAACAATGCATTGTACTTGTGGGAGTTCGTGCGACGGCACAGTCCGGGTGTTTTGTGTGGGTGGCCCGTGGCCGAAAGATTTTGAGGCCCGAAGAAAGTAGGCGATTGGGTGCAGGCCGGAGAAGCGGGGGATTATTGTTGCCGGTAAATACGCCCGGTTGCACAATCACCCAAACAAACCCCACCGACCGGGCACACGCACCGATCAGCAACAGTACCACGCAACCAACACCACCACCACCACCACCCGCCATGCATGTTTGGAAGGACTACAGGCTTGGAAGGTGGGGCAATCAGTTTGTGGTGCTCATGTGGAAGAACTACATTCTGACCGTACGCTGCCACCCACCACACCGCTTTCTTTTTTTTTCTCTGGTGCACCTCACATTTGTAAATCCGGATATGTGTGGTGGTCGGGGCATTTCAGAAACGAAATTACCGTGGGATACTACTGCAGATGGTGACGCCATTCCTCTTCATGCTTGTGCTCTACGTAATGCAGCTCATTCTGCGTGAGAGTGCCAACGAGCACATGTTTGATGACCGTACGTATCCATTTTAATCAGAAAATGGCTTTTTCAACTGATTGACCCCACCTGCAGTGACGACACCAACAGCGAACACAATTGTGAAGATCCCTCGGTGCTTCCCACGCGCATACGGTGCGCCCACTTCCCACACGTCGGTTTGTGGTGCATACGAACTGACGACCGCCTGCCGCTCAGATTATTGTTACACGATTGCCTACACACCCCACAATTCGACCATTGTGGACAACCTCGTCAAACAGGTACCCCCCCAAACTTTAATCTAGGAATTTAGAGACTAACCGTTGGGAAGGTGAGACTGGAGAACAACATTCCAGAACATGAGGTGCGAGCGTTCAAGAATGCCGCGGTGATGAACACCTTCATGGACAACAACATGAACTCTACACAAGGAGGTAATAGCTCGCGCTCTCCACTGTGTGGGTACCTTTTCACAAGGCTGACACACACCTCCACGGTTCTCTGCCAGGATACATATTTGACATTAACACCAACGAGGACAATGAGACTGTCATTGGGTTTGCGCTCTACAGCAATGCCACCAATCAGCAGAGAATGGGCAAGATAAGGCACTACGCCACCTTGGTGGAGGTGCCGATGATGGTCTCCCTACAGCGGCAAATCCGTACCCAGCTCACTTTGGTTTGGCCCAACTATATTGTTTGACGGTTGACTAACGTCCAACTTTGTGTTGCATGGTAGTTCGCTATGTGACAGACAACTCGGACTTCAACCTTGTCATCCGCACGATTGAGTTTGCCAGGCCGCCCGTCGACCAGTACAATCGTGAGTAGACGCTTTCTCCATTTCCTAAAGTACAGGCCAACTAAAAGCTGTTGCTTGCTTGTTGATGTGCAGTGATTGGCAACACAGGAGCAACGTTCCTCTTTGCCTGCCTCATGTTCAACTTTGTGATGATCCTCATCAACGTTGGTGAGGAGCGGCAACTCCGCCTGCGTGCAGCACTCACCCAGATGGGTCTCATGGTGCGCCACCTGTTCTGGAGACCCGCAAGAAAGCTCACATGGCATAACCTTGATTTGCCAGGACTCTGTGTACTGGACGTCATGGATGGTGACCTACATCTTCCACATGACGTGGAGCACGCTGCTGTTGTTGGCCTTTGGCGCGGCCTTCCAGTTCGACCTGTTCATCAAAAATTCGTTTGGGACCTACTTCTTCGTGGTGTGGCTGTTCTCCTTGACTCTCATTCCGATGGCCTTCTGGCTCTCCACCATCCTCAAGAACACGAACTCTGCAAGTACACACCCACCTTACCGGCCTGCACGCTCCTGCGCACACGCACACACACCTCCTTGTCCGCTTGACACTGATGCTGGTTGTGGTTGCAGTGAATGTCGGGTTCTTGATCTTCATGGTCGGGTACTTCTTCCAGCTCGGTGCCTCTTTCCTGTTTGGCGATCAAGTGGGCCAGCCCACAAAGAGCCTGCAAGTGCGCGCACCCAATGCCCTACTCCCACAACCTGCTATGTATTCACTTACAGTTGATTGTGCATCTTCCTTTCAGTATGTGATCGTGTGGTTCTCGCCGGTGCTGCTGGCCAAAGGATTTTCCGATGTGGGCGACGCAAGACCGGGCTTATCTTTTCAAGATATCCTGGACAACCGAGAAACCTGGCCGCTCATCCAGGTAACTTGGTCGATACTGTCAATCAGACAGCAACCACTAAATCCACCAATGCACAGGTGTATGGGTTCCTGGTCCTGGATTTCATTGTCTACCTACTGTTGGCGCTCTATTGCGACAATGTGATATCCAACGA
>CDFB01049051.1:0-10173 GCA_000826425.1 Acanthamoeba lugdunensis | reverse complement strand
AAGAAAATTGAGGGGCGGCACCGTAGCGTGGTCTCCCATCCGCTTTCATCGATGGGCCTTTGATGCTCATTGCGATCTATATGGCTGCTCAGGCTGGACTGCACCATCTCTTCTATCACTACACAACAATGGCAAATCAATCGAACAGCTCCGCAAAAATAATAGAAAGAAATGTGGATTTTCTTTTGGCGCCAAAGATTGGCCATTCTTTTGATCATGCAAGATGCAAAATCACCAAACAAGAGCGAGTTGTTGTTTACTTCTCGGTAGATTAGCCTAACAAAACTGCGGATAACATCGGCTCTAAGGAGAGGTCGCGGCCTTCCCTCTCTGCCTTCCATCTACACGCTTGCGCTCGCTTATTTCGCCTGCCTTCCTCTTCCCCTCGCCTCGTTCCCTTTCGTAGTTCGTTTCGTGAAGATCTCTGGGTGATTTGATGCGCCCTCTCCCCTCGCTCGTCTCGTGTGATTCGATCGTAATCGCGTCGACTACTCGGCCTTCTTGGTCTTGCGCTGCTTGCTGGCCTCGGCGGTCTTCTTGGCGTGGGCGGCCTTCTTGTCGGCCGAGGAGCGGAGGTAGGAATCGACGAAGAACTTGCAGAAGAGGAAGACGTAGGAGAGGTACATGGCGAAGCCGAAGTAGATGTTGCGGCGGTGAGTGTCGCAGTAGAGGGCGTTGTGGATGACGACGCCGAGGCCGCCGAACATCTGGAGGATCTGGAGGGTGGTGATGAAGGGCCGGCAGGCGTTGGGAAGCCGAATCTTGAGGGCGCAGATGGCGAAGTAGGAGTACATGACGCTGTGGACGACGAGGTTCATCGCGGCGAACCATCCACCGTACTCGGCCTTGACGGCCCAGGCATCCCAGCAGAAGAGGAGCGTCACGACGTGGTGGTAGTAGTGGAGGAAGCGCAGAGGCCGCTTCCTCAACACGACGAAGAGGGTGTCGATGAGCTCGGGCACCTTGCTGAAGCAGAAGAACATCACCCACGGCGTGAGCCATTCGGAGTCGGTGGTGCAGAGATCGTAGTGCACGCCCTTCTCGCGGATGACGCTCCACATCGACGGCAGCACGTAGTACGCGGCCGTGATGCTGAACGCGGCGAGGAGCGCGTTCCACACGAAGAGCGCGCCGTCGAGCTTGAAGGCCTCGCGATTGCGAAGAAGCCGCTGAATTCCGAAGATGGTGATGAGGTAGCCGATACAGATACCGAACGCCAGCGGATAGTTGGCGGCCATCCAGTCGTCGAATCCGACCCAGTACTCGACATCCATGAAAGTGTAGGCCTTCGTTTCCGCCATCTTGAGATGCCGATGAGAGATTTGTTCTGAATTCGGGGTGGTGAGAAGTGCTCGTTCAGATGAATCGCGGCCGAGCCTGATCCGTTAACTTCACTTCTTTGATCGTAGAAGGAGAGATGGAGATGGGGAGATGGTCAAGAAGAAACGTGCGACGGTGGTCTGCTTTTTAGGGCCAGTTGACAAAACGAACCCGCCACTTCTCGGCGCTGTTGCCTTACCCCCCGCGAACCGGAGCATTTTTTGACGACGAAAATGGCGGGAAACAAAGCCGGCAATATCCGGAAAGATCACGGCTGGGAAAGGGCAAATTCCCCCGTAAACCTTATTTGGGCTGAGTGATTGAACGGCTGCTGCTGAGGACCTCCGTGATGATCGCCCACGACGGTGGGCGTGATGGTGGTGATTGGCACCATGGTCATGTAGCGGTGGGAGTCGAGGTGGAGGTGGACTTTCGCCGCTTGGGACGGGCCGCCGGCTCCTTTTTCTCGCTGGCGACGGGTTCGTCGACCGGTGGTGTTGTCGAGTTCACCGGACTCTCCGGCGCGGGTGTCGTCTCAACTTCCATCATTTGCTGTTCGCTCGTTCCGTACCTGCGACGGCGCTCACTGTGAGACGCACCGCACAGCGGCGACAAACATTGAACTTGAACGGCGATGATGACGATGATGAAGGTGAAGGGGCAGAGGGCACTTACCTCTCTCGCAGGGCTTTGAATGCTTGCGGCGTAGAATACCACAGGCCCGTCTTGGGGTCCTTGTACTTGGCCGGCAGTCCCGTGATGACGCAAACTGGTCGCGGGGGATCTGCGAGAGAATGACAGAGAGAAAGAGAGAAAGAGAGAAAGAGAGAAAGCGAGAAAGCGAGCGCGGTTGAGCAGAAGAGCGTGCGAAGCCGCAAAGAGGAGAGCAGCGAGCAGGTACATGCTATGGGGCTCTGTTGCAGTACGTCGGGCAGCTGGTTCACTTGTGTGAAGCTGAGCAGATTCCCCTTTAGCGTCGACACAAACGAGATGGCGGGTCCCTCGACCCTGCACGAAGAAGAAGTAGTAGAAGAAGCAATGTTACCGGCACGGCCGCGGAGTGTCAAAGGGTTGTGTGATGTGGTGGCCTGGCGTACACTCTTTGCTTGCGGATGACGGGCTTCTGCTTGGCTTCGAGCTTCAGTGTCTCCTCAAGAAGCGCCAGGTTGAGCTTCTCCGTTTCCTTGGCCTCCGCGAGCACTTCCTCCTGCGTCAACGCTCGCGTATCGGCCTTCAGCGATGGTCGCTTCCTTCTCTGCCAACCATGACCACCGAATCGAACGTGAGCCACATCGACAGCTAACCAAATAAATACATGATATAAATAAATAAATATAAATAAATAAATGTGCAATTGCGAGTCGAGGGCTGAAGCGAAGCGAGGGTACCTTTTTGGTCACCTCTTGCTCTTCGATGCGTCGCTGCTTTCCCTCCTGCATTTTCTTCACTGTGAGCGAGCGCGACGACTTGCGCGACTTCGGCGGACCCTCGCCCTCTTTCTGCTTCCCCTCCTCCTCGGCACCTGCGCGCGCGGCGGCCAAAGCGAACGACCGCGGTCGTGGTGAGACGAATGCGCGCTGCATCAGGAGGGACGCAGAGGGTCAACTGAACTCACCCTCTTCGGCGGCGCCAGCTTCGGCGTCGGCCTCTGCCGTTGCCGCTTCGTGTTCGCTTTCCCGAGGCTCGCGCGGTCGCTTCCGGGTCTTCGCTGGCTTCGGGCTCTCCTCCAAGTCGCCCACCTTGGCCTTCCCTTTGCTCCTGGCCGTGGCTGCTGTCGCCAGGTCAGCACACGCACGCACGCACGCACACCGCACGCACGCACACGCACACGCACACGGTCTGGGCGCACATGTACAGCACGCACACAGCAACCAAGGCGTACGTTTCTGTCGTTCGGGATCGACGTAGCGCTTGGTCTGGGGTTTCTTCTTCTCCACCTCCAGCGCCTCCTTCTCGTCCGTCACCGCAGCGGCCGCGACCTCGGCCTCCGTGGGCTCGGGTGCGTCAAAGTCCTCGTCCACCTCGTCCTCAGACTCTGCGTTGTGCCAAATTAATAAATAATTAAATTAAATTAAAATAAATATAACATTAAAGTAGGTCCTGACCTGATTCAGTAAAGTAGAGCTCGTCCTCGCCTTCCTCCTTGAACATCTCGGCATTCCAAAATTCCTCATCGAATTTGGCGTCCTCTCCCATCAGCAGATTCATCCTGCCCATGTTCAACGTGAGAGTCAGCAGAGTATTGTGCAAAGCAGTGTGCATCAACTGGTGCCGCACCTCTTGCCCCGCGTTTCTCGCTGGGGCCTCTGCGGCGCCCCTCCTCGCCCCTTCTCATCTCGCTCCATCTCCAGCTTCACCAATTCTTTTTTTATCGGAAGAAGAAGAAGTGAGTGCGGACAGGAGAAATGCCCGTGGTAACGGGGCCGGGGATAAACCCTTCTCCTGCGTCCTGGGGAGGTAAGGGCTCAGGGGGGGTCTAGGTTGTCTCGAACTTGCTTTCTCTTTTCCGCAATAGTTTTCTTCCTCATTTTCCACATTCCTTCTGAGTGGGTAGCCACGCAAGCGAGAATGTCGCTGATACATACTTTTACCTTTTTTGTCGGCACCCCTAGCTCGACCAGGGCTACCGGGAGCACGGTCGGGCAGAAGGCCAGCGCGCCCATGCTAGGGTTGTAACGGCTGAGTTTGGCCATGGCGGCGGAGAGACCCCACGCTGGGCTGGGCACTCTATTGAACCACAGGGGGAATTGGTTGATGGGGACCTTGGGTGACCTTGTGTACTTACGGAGTACTTCTCTAATGTCTTCGTCTCTGGCTTCTCGCAGGGGCTGTGTGGCCGTGCAGTCTAGGTATACGTGGTCGTGCATCTCCTTTTTTGTGGGGTCCGGCAGGTGGACGATCATGGCTGTGTCTGGCCCACAGGGTTGGTCCTCCGTGCACAAGTGGCATTCACAGGTGCTGTGTAGGGCTCGGTCCACACTCCACGCCTCCGCCTGTTTCCCTTCTCTGGGGTTGTTCCGCGCGTGCCAATGAGTGGGTGCGGTCTCGTCCCGGTCCCAGTAGTGGTGTATCTTTTCCGCGTTGGGGTTTTGGGACTTGAAACGGGCGGAGTGCATCCACTTGCGGGTGTGCCGTCCTCGGCCCCCTTTGAAGAAGCCTGCCGAGACTAGGTAGTTGGTGTCAGGGTCTCTCAAGTACTCGCCTCTGGACGGGCGGCGCTGTTGGATCAAACGGTGTCGGTCGGCCTCTTCTTTAAGGGTGGAGTCTCTAAGGCTATGTTCTACTAGGGAGCCGTCAACACTGACCAGCGCCACCGTGTCCGTGGAGGAGGTGACTCCGTAGTTGTACATGATGTTGGGCTCCTTGCGCGCCGCTGTAGCCAGCTTGTCTGCCGCTTCGTTACCCCCTTTGAGGGTCAGAAAGTCAGAGCCGTGCAGCTCTTTGAGCTCCGCTATTTTGTTGTTCCACTTATCGAGCGCTTCGCCACCTTCCTTCTCAAAGCTAGCTTGCTTATCACCAATGTGGCTGGGGATATAGGTGAAGGCCACTTCGTGCCCTGCGGACTTACGGTCCTCAATGAGCTCCAGGACTTGGGTTATGACACTACGCCCCTCCGTGTCCGCTTGTCTGCCTTTTTTCCATTGGCGGAAGCTGTCGATCGTGTGTATAACACTGGTGCAATCTGTGACCACCTCCACATGACAATCAGGCGGGGACCTCTGCAGGGCCACCAGGACCGCCACCAGCTCCCCTATGTACGAGGATTTCCCCCTGAGTACCAGCACCTTATCGTCGAATTGGGGCGGGCCAAAGTGGACGCCTGCTGTAGTGCAACCTGGGACGTGCCCTCCGTCAGTCCACACTCTGACGGTGTTAGTGGCATAATTCCAGTGTAACTGGCTTTTAATCTCCTCGTCAACCAGTCACGGGTGCACACACGCTTCCACTGCTGGTACTCCTACTGCGCCTGCTGTGGCTTCCAGCTGGAGTCGGACCCTTTCGAGGTCTTCAATCTCGTCTTCGGTGGGCTCAGCCGGGGCCACTATGGCGCGGACTAGGCGCTCTCTTTCCTCTCTGGTCGGGGCTTGTATTTGTGCCCAGGAATGCACGCCAGCGCGGTATAACTCATGCCAGGCCTTGTTGTATGGGGACGCGCCCACATGTATGTACCTGGCGTCGGTCCTGCGGACCCATGGGTCTACCCCCATGATTTTGAGGTTGAGTCTCCACGCCTGTAGCGTGTCCCTGTTGTCGGGTGGCCTGGCCATGCTAGCGATTATAGTGTCCCTAGCCACGCTGCTGCTGTTAAGGTGGTTTGTGGACGCTGTGCGGTGATGGAGTGTTTGCATTGCTACCAGGCTGTTGAGTCCCATGCCGCCGTCTTGTTTACTGATGAAAAAGGGCTCCAAGTCATACCGTGCCGAGAGTCCTTGGCGGATGCGCACTTCTGTGGCCATCCAGCGGTCGACTTTGGTGAGCCAGTCCCTCGGGAAGGTGACCACCGGCATGCTGTACGCGACCATGGCTACCGCTGCTGCGTTCATAACAGCCACCGCCTGGTCCGGCATGATGCGCTTTTTTCTGATTATTTTGCAAAATGCAACGACTTTACGCTCGACTTCACCTATTTGCTTTTCCCAGTTGAGCTTCAGGCTGATCCAGACACCAAGGTATCGGTAGTGTTCGTGTGGCTCTAGCTTATTGATGGGTACGTTTTTGAAGTACAAGTTGAGGCTGTTGTCTCCGGTACTGTTCGTGTACCCCGACTTACCCTGGTTGACGTCTAGGTTGAAGTAGTTATAGTACTGTACCAGGCGATCGTAGGTGCGCGAGATGTCCGCAAAGCTACGGCCTATCAGTACTATATCATCGCAGTATGCTAGGATCGCTAGTCGGAAGGTAGACGCGAAGCTATACCCCGCTTCGTGTTCTTCCTTAGCGATCCAGACCAGCAAGGGGTTGAGGAAGATGATGAACAGTAACGGGGAGAGCCCGTCTCCTTGCCGCACCCCTTTGGTGTAGGGCCTACCTTCAGTAAGCTCGCCATTTATGTTCAATCGGAATGTACAATCGTGGTACAAATTGCTGATGGCTTTGACGAAGCTATCTTGCACGCCGTACTTACGAAGGACCTCAAGGATGGCCTCTTGCGGGACACTATCATAGGCCTTTTTCATGTCGATGTACACCAGATGCAACTCTGTCTTTCTTCTGGCCGCATCTTCTGTCGTATCGACGAGCGCGCGGATGCATTCTTGCGTGGAGTGCCCCTTCCTGAAACCGCTTTGGTGGGGGCTCAAAATGTGCGGGTCGAAGGCCTCGTAGAGGCGCCTAGTAAGGATTGTGGTGTACAGCTTGTAGGCGACTTGGAGCAAGGCAATAGGCCGGTAGTTGCTTGGTTCTGCCTGGTCGCCCCCTTTGAAAATGAGGGTGACTGCCGCCTCTCTCCACTCCTGGGGGAGCTCTCCGCCTTGGATATAATGGTTGAAAAGACGGGTCAAAACTTCAAAATATGCGGCTGGCATCTCCTTAAGGATGCCTGCAGAGATCTGGTCAGTGCCCGGCGTAGTGTTGGACATGTCCTTAACAGCGTCGGAGATTTCTTCCAAGGTAATGGGCCGTGTGATACGGCTGTTGGCCTTCTCATCGACCTGGGCCATGCCGTCGTACCATGGGGCATCGCCCCCATTTCTGGGGTCTCTGGTACACTGCGCTTCCCACCAATCAAGGAACACACCCTTTATTTCGGCACGATCTGCCGTGTAACTTTTGACTCCATCACGGTTGACTACTGCTTCGCGGATTATGAATGACCGTTTGGTCTTGTTTAGGAGTTTTCTCCAGAACTCCTTGGCATTCGTGTATCCTGCCTGGATCAGCTTGGCGGTGTATTTGCGGAGGGCCGTTCTATGTAGGTTGTACCGGGCTTTGGTCATTTGTTTAGTGAGGGTTCTCTTCCGCTTCTCCAGCGCAACCAAGGTGTCGTGCAGCGGCGCTTCCAAGGGGGCGATACCCGCCTTTACCATAACCGCAGCTACTTTGCGACTGTAGTTAGCCACCCCTCCAGCACGGAGTGCTGTGATTGTAACGTTGATGCCGCTGATGATCTTTTTACGTTCCCCTCTAAGCTTGCCCACCGCCTTGGACTCCATGGGTCGGGTAGCTTTGCCTCTCTTTGCTACTAGTACCCTGCTGGCCGCTGCGAGTACCGCCTGGTACAATCTGGCGTATGCTTCCTGGAAGGCTCCACGATCCATGGCGGAGCTCGTTTTTGCAAGCCAGCCCTCCTCGGCCCCGTTACTGAGCTCCAGGCGTAGGTCTTCCCGGTACTGCTCCTCGTCTAGCAAATGGGTGGCAAGTCTGTTGGCCCTGGGGCGGGTCCACGCCTCCTGGCGGGCTGCCGCCATGCTTACTGCAAAGGATATAGGGGAATGATCCGAGTCGATTGGTGCTTTGAGCACAGCATAGTCCGTCACCAGCGGCACCGCCCCTTGGTTCGCCAGGGCAAAGTCGATGCGGGAGGTATACACTCGTGTGCTTCCATCCGCTAGGTTTTCAACTTTGTGGAAGGTGTGCAGGCTACACTTGGGCTTAAGCACACGGTGTAGATCTACCATTCCCCATGTCGTTGCCAGGCTCCGCGCTGTTCTGCCCACATTGGAGTTCCAAGAGCTGCCCTGATTGGACCACCTGTCTCCTGCCCCCATCGTGACGTTCCAGTCTCCCATGAAAATGGCAGGGCAGGACCTGCCTGCAAGCTCTATAAGCGGTACAACTCTGCTGCTAATAAACAGATCATTTTTCACCTTGGCGCCCACTGGCGCATATACATTGTACACAGTGACGTCTTTGGGCGTGGCTCTAATTGAGATGCTTTGTAGCCGATTATCCCTGCGTCCATCCAGCCGGGCAACGGCCGCAACACGGGTGCAGTGCACAAGGTCTTGTCTTACAAGTATAGCTTGCCCACCGCTGGCTTTGCTCCTGATGTGGGCAATACCCTTTTTGATCGCGGCGTTGCGCTCTGCTAGTTGCGACTGGTCCAGGAAGCGAATCGCCGCTCTGTCCTCCACTGCCTTCTTTTTCTTGGCCAACTGCTCCTCTTTAGACTTAAGGTTCCAGTGTACATTCATACCTGCTCGGGCTACGGCATACTCTACATCTTGTAGGTCATCTTCTGCCCACTTGCCCACCTCTTGGACAAGGACTATGCTCCACCCTTTGGAGGCTGCTGTTTCAGCGAGCTCGTTGAGCTCTTTCCAGTTTTTCCGAATGTTGAAGGCAATGACAGTGAGGGCGCCCAACACTGTCGAGCTGACCTCCGCGAGAAACTCACCTCCCTCTGCTGCCACCGCTGGAAGGAAGCACAACAGGATCAACATGGGAATGGCAGGGGAGAAGCCTATTAAATCACAGCCGCTCGCCGTTTTTGGCTGGCGACGAGCGGGGGTTCTTTGATGCTTGCGCGAGGATGGGAACCATAGAGGGGCCAGCAGAGGCGGTTGGGACCACAGGCTGCTACCATGTGTGGGTGGGCGTGGGGGCTGTATTATGAATGCAATTTGGGAAACAAAGAGTAGGAGAAGGATGATGCCCAATGCCCACCTGCCGACGTGAGGGAAGGCTCTACTCATTAGCGTTCGCCTGGCCGAGCTTCTCCTTGGCCCTCCTGCGGCGCTCGTCGATCTTGCGGTGGGCTTCGGCTGCAGCCGCCTTGGCTCTGCGCTCTTGCTCCGCAACTTCACGGCCCGCGACCTCCTTCTCTTCACGCCACTTGGTGGAACGCTTGTCCTGCTTCTTCTGGAGGCGTTCAGCCTCTTCAGCTGCTCTGGCTCTCTTCTCAATGCCCTAGATGCAGGAAGTACGGGGCAGTGAGCGACAGGTCCAGAGGAGCGGGAAGGGGAGTAAATCACCTGTTGGACCTCTTCCGGCGTCTTCTGCCGCTTGATCCTGATGGGGTTGTGGTCCTTGATGAGCACCATATTGGAGAGTTCCAGGATGTTGAAGAGGTCAACCTTGGTGTGGAGTGACACCCTCATGTAGCCCTGGTATGCGCAGTTCTTCCTCATGAACTCCATTGCCTTTGGCTTGACTCTGGAGAGGTTGTTGATGATGGCACGCAGTTCAGCTGGCTTGACCCAGATTGGGATGCCGTAGAGGTTGGCTGTGTACTCCTTCTGCGTGAAGTCTCTCCATGGATGGAAAGTGAATTGCTTGAGTCCGATGACTGCTCCGCCCTTGTTGATGAGCTCATCAACCACCTTCTTTGATGGGCACCTGAAGACCCAGGTGGGAGTCTTGGCCTTGACGATGCGCTTGAACTTGCAGGTACTGGGAGTGTAGGTCTGGCCCATGATGGTATTCACTGTTTCCATCATGTCCTCCTCCGTGATCATGTGGTCTCCTGCCGCAACCGCCGCTTGGACTGCCATGGCCCACTTGGTCGACTTGGTCGGGGCCTCGACGGCGGTTCTCATGGGGCTGAAGCGACCCGGGCCTTCCCAGATGGTGACGATCTCCTCCTTCTGCGCGGCCAGGTCGGCGTTGGATTGGAGCAGGGAGATCATGGACACGACCTTCGATCCCTTGTTGTGCGTGACGCTGCTGAGTTCAGCCTGGATCTTGAGGGCGACGACTTCGTCTAGAAGTTTCGACAGATCGTCCTCACCGACTCCTTCCCAGTAGAGGGTTTGAGCTTGCAGCTGCTCGCTGTGGGTGAGGGCCATGAACCTGGGGGTGGCGTCGGCCATCTCCTCAGCGTCCAGGTGAAGAGGGGTGTTGGGCTTCGTCCTCTTGCTGTAGGTCTTGCTGCCGCCCTTGTGCTTGCTACTCGCTGCCTTCTCCTTTCCCTTC
>CDFB01049017.1:0-10981 GCA_000826425.1 Acanthamoeba lugdunensis | reverse complement strand
ACAACGCGCTGCTCTCGTTCCTGCCGAGCATAGCCGAGCTGACGCCCGTCATCGGTACTCCACGCCCCTCCCTCTATTTGAACCTGCCGCCGCTGTCCGCCTGACCAATAAGCTTGGCTTGGCCGCACCACCCAGACAATCTGCGGGAGGCGCGTAGCGAGGAGGCCGCACGAGAGAGCCTGCACTCGCAAAACGTCAGGTTGGTGTTCATGGGCGACGACACGGTGGGCAAGGTACGCGTTCATGGTCGAGAGAGTGTCTCTGTACGTGATGAGCTGCGCCGAACATTCTGAATCAAGGGACTCACCGGGTGTGACGCGATGGGTTCCCATCAGACGAGCTACTTGATCACTGCGACGGAACACGCATTCCCCCTGCACGCGCCCATGATGAACGAAAACAGGGAGCTCTCGCTGGCCATCGACGGTCGCACTGTATGCGTCTGTACGCAACATTCCCATATGACCTGATACGCAGGCGACTGCGCCACGCTGACGCTTGAGTTGCCCCGGACACAGCGCTGTGGGACAGCATGGGAGTGGACAGCTACCGGCGGCTGCGGGCTCTGGCGGCCGGGTCGACCGACATGTTCGTCATCTGCTTTGCTGTTGATGACCCCGAATCCTACGCCTCCGTCAGATCCAAGGTTCAAAAATGCCTGGCTGGCCAGCCAGCCCGCCCCCCACCGTCATCAGACCAACGACACACCACGACACACGACACACACACGACACGCACCGCAGCTACTGACGCACATGTGCCGGTACACACCGCAGTGGGTGCCCGAAGTGCAGACGCACTCCAAGCCCTTCATCATTTTGGCCCTCAAGACCGACCTGCGCCGTGTGGCGGGCTCCTCTGTCATTACGGAAGAAGAGGTGCGTTGCCCTCCATCATCTGGCGGCGTGCGTCGCTCACAACGCGGCGAGCATTCAATCAGCCCCCCCCCCAACGCTCGTCGTTGCTGTCTTACCTCTTTGCCACACCAGGGCCGTAAGCTTGCTGAGGACGTCGGGGCACAGGGCTACGCCGGTATCTCCCCTGATCTCCATTTCTGTGTTGCCTTGTCCCTGGCAATGTTCTTACGCTCTTCCAGAGGCTTCGGCACAGGACATGAGCGGGCTGCCCATGCCCATCCTGGAGTCGTACCGGGTACACATACCCTCCCACAAGGTCCCATGGGGTGCACCACATCTTACCCAAATGCTTTGGGGGGGGGGGATGGACAGGCGCGCATGAAGTTCCTCAGCTCGGGTCCATCCGACGGCGCCAAGCGCCGAATTCGAACAAAAGGAAGAAGGCTCAGTGTCACCTTTGAGTAAGCCCCGCCGACCAGGGCCCTGTGATGGTCTGTGTCACAGACAGCTCATTACTTTCCGTTAAACTCTTGTTTGCCTTGTAAGGGTCAAACTTGCTGTTTATGGTCTTGACCCAGAGAGGACGGCGCTTCGTTTTTCTTCTTCTCCAGCTCCCTACTTGATAGAAGATGAACTGCGCGCTTCTGTACCTCACGCTTGCCCTTCTGGCGTTCGCTGTGTGCGGTTCACTGGGCAGCGACACCGCCATCAACTTTAACTTTGAGGGCATGATCCCCCCCGCTTCAGGCTCCCGCTCCGACAGCCCCCAGCACCACCAGCTCAGCGTCTTCGAGGTCTCCACCACGGACGTGGCCACCCCTGGCTTCGGCTCCGAGGAGAGCGCTCCCCTCATGACCGGTATTATGCCCCCCCCCCCAACTACACAGCCATCAACGACCATCTCCTCATCCTGGTTTTGCCTCAGACGTGTGGGCCAACCAGCTGTGGGATGAGGACAAGAGCGAGGTGGTGGGCTATGACATTGGTCAGTGCACCGTCACCCCGGCAGTCGACAACGAGGGTCCCCTCTACCAGCTCTGCCACATCACCCACTTCTACAACGGCGGCGCCGACCAGCTGGTCGTCATGGGCGCCACCACCTTCGAGTCCGAGCCCCAGACTGTGTCCATTGTGGGCGGTGCTGGCGCTTATGCTGGCGCCTACGGCAGCTGCACCTACCAGCCCTTCCCCAACTACGACGTACACTACGTCTGCGACTTCTACACCCCGAACTAAACCATCGTACGTTCTGGAACGGTAATGAATGCAGTTGCACATCGTTGCAGTTGGGGTGGTATTGGGAGTTGGCGAGTTGCAGAGCTTGTGCGCGTTTGGGGAAGCGAAATTCGGGCCGCATGTCGCCCACACAATGACGGAGGGCTGATGAGAGGCCGAGGGACCGCACCGCAAACGGGCCTCTGCACAAACGATTGGCCAAGGGAGAGGGCAGCTCGAACCGCCCCCCGCGATGATCAGAAGGACGCACACCCTTGTCAGGCCATCCGGTAGGCTCCTAAGACTCACCACAGCACAGGCCGAGCGCCTCAACACAACCCTAGGGCAAGCACCCACCACACACTGACACACCAAGGAATGGCTGTGAGTTCGCGAATGCTAATATGTACCGCGGTGGTGCTCGTTCTCGCGTGGTGGGCTGTGTGGCACAGTAGACACCACTACTACTCGGTACAGCAAGAGAAGAAGATGACAGATGAAGTGAAGGTGGAGGCCGCGCCCGGGATCTTTCTCTCCGGCAACCTCAACATTCCGCCGGGCGCCAAGGGCATCGTCGTGTTCGCCCACGGCAGCGGCAGCGGCCGCTTCAGGTGCGATGCCGGCCACGCTCTCTCGTGAGTGGGCCGGAGATTGTTAACACGACGCGCACGCACACGCACACACGACACCCAACGCAACACGGCACGCGACACAGCCCGAGGAACAGATACGTGGCGCGGGTGATGCAGGAGGGAGGGCTGGGAACGTTCCTGTTCGATCTCCTCACGCCCAAGGAGGAGGAGATCGACGACGTTACGCGCGAGCTGCGCTTCAACATCCCCTTCCTGGCCGACCGTATGGTCACCGTGACCAAGTGGCTGCGCGGCACCGATGCCACGAAGGACCTCAATGTGGGCTACTTCGGCGCCAGCACTGGCGGCGGGGCGGCCATCGTCGCTGCTGCGCGGCTCAAGGGCGATCCGCAGGTCAAGGCTGTCGTGTCCCGCGGCGGCCGGCCCGACCTCGCAGGTCCGTTGATGAGGAAGTTGAAGAAGAAGATATAGAGACTGACGGTGATGATGATGATGCTGGAATGCGCTGTGCAGGCAAGTCGCTGCGTGACTGCATCGTGCCGACGCTGCTCCTGGTGGGCGGCTGGGACGGCCCTGTAATCGACATGAACAAGGACGCGCTCGACAACCTTGCCGCTCCAGGTTTGGTCCCACCTTCACCACCGTCATCACAAACAGTGAGTCAAGCACTACTAACACGACAGGTGTGGTGCGTGTGCGGTTCGCCGGTGGTGCGAGCAGTGAAGGAGCTGAGGATCATACCGGGCGCGACGCACCTGTTCGAGGAGCCCGGCAAGCTGGAAGAGGTGGCCCGCCAGGCCCGCGACTGGTTCAAGAAGTACCTCGATACCCCGCAGGCTCCCTCGGCCAGCGAGGAGAGATGAGACCGAAGAAGAGGAAGAACACACCACGAGGTGTAGAACAACGGAGAGAACCAGAGAGAGGGAAGAAGGGGAGGGAGGAGAGGACACGGTGGGTGGTGATAAAGATACATTTTACTCTCTTGGTGCCCTGGCGGTTGCGGAGGAGGGACGACGATAGGGGAGAAAGAGAGCGCGCAGGAGCGCGCGCGAACTGTGGGAGTGGCACGGCGAAGGGGGCAACCAGGACCCATTCGTCCTCCTTTCCAGCTCAGGCTGCGTTCTGTGGAAGATGACGCACGCCGGCCGGTGCGAGCTGCTCTTCGGAAGGGCCGCCCTCTCCTCGCCATCGTCGTCGACCTGCTCCGCGCGCAGCTCTCTTCTCCGACTGTCGATTGGCTGTCGCTGAGGTCTCGTCGTACCCATCTGGGCAAATGTATCCTGGGCCTCGCTCCCACTCCAGCTCGGGCTTGCTTGCGCCCTTGTTCCTCCAGATCCCTGTAGCTTCCACTTTCTTCTTCGTCCTTCGCCTCTCTTCTTCCTTTCCAACCTCCTCGCGACCGACAGCACCCGGCTTGCCGCCCATCACCGTCCTCGCGGTTTCGCTTTCGCGTTTCGCTTTCGTTCTTTCTTTGGTTGGTGGCGCCGTTTCACCAGCCGGTCGAGACCGTGACGGTCTGCAGCTGGGCTGGCTGCTCGGGTTGCACCTCGTCGGAGACGTTCGCATTGTTGACGTTGGCGCCGACGACGGCCGGATGTGTCGGCTTGGCGCCGCTCGAGTGGCCGATCGGCAGGAAGGTGTTGAAGCCGATGAGCAGGTTGGGATGTCCCTCGAACAGCTGGTACACCTGCGTCACCAGGCCCGTGATCTCCACCCTTTTTCGTCCACACAGGCACACACACGCCGAACAAGGAGAAGAAAGGTTTGGGTCAGGGGACGCGCTGGGATTGGCGGTTGTTAAAACGAAAGTCCGAAAACTAAATACGAATTGGGAAAGGTGACTGGGTGGGCCAACCAACGGGGCCAGAACACAAAAATAGAACGAGAGAGAAAGGGGTCCAAGGCTGGATGGGAGATGGAAAGGTAAAGAAATAAAAAGATGGGATGTGGGAGTGTACCTTTGTTCCTTGAAGGCGTGCATGACGGCGAGGAAGGCGCGGTAGACTTCGGGTCGCTCGGCGAAGGTGCGCTTGACTCGCTCGAGGTAGCTCACGGCTCGCTTGAGCACGCGCGAGGGAGCCTGCGCGGGCGCGCCGCCCTCGAAAGCCTCGCCGCCCTGGGCCTGGTCCCTCTGCACCCTACACACGCTCCTCGGTTGCCTCATCTTCCTCGTCTTCGCTTTCGCGTTCGTTCTTTGGTTCTTCGCTCTTTGCGTTTTGACGAAACTCGACGTTCGTTGTGAGTCGGTGGTGATGTGCTGGTCTCGCGTAACCAAAGGAATGACTCTGCGGACTGGGCGGCTGCGAAGAGGCTAAAAGAGAAGAGCTCTTTGGTTGAGTGCGCGTGAGAGACAAGCGAAGGGAGGAGGCCCCGTTTTGCCTGTGGCTCTTCTTCCTCGGCCTGCCAACGGCGAGTGGACACCTTCTCCGGTGTCACGGCGCGTCGCACGTGTTCATTACCTGCACGTGGTCCGGCAAACACCGATCGGAATGTGCATGCTTGGCGTGCGTGGGAGGTTAAAACCGTCGACCACCGATTCCAACTGGATTTCGGTTGGCGGGCGCATAAACTGGCGGGGTTTAGCACTCCACACGTGTCTAGCTTTGATTAGACGAAATTTCTGAAGTCCGGTTGGCCGGCAAACACAAAATTCTGCGGAATGAAGTGGCTTTTCTCAAGGGTTTCTCTTCACTTTTTCGTGCCTGGATTTTACTCGGGGGCGGACAGAACTGGATCGCTCAATGCAAAGAGATCTTTGCGATGGCCATGGATGGGGCTGCAAACTGCATGCCACAGCAGGCTGACAAAGTTGACAATGACCCAGATCACATCAGGCTGTTCCTGTTCAATCAGCTGCCACCCAAGCTTCATACACACATTTTCTTGTCACTTGATCTGCCCTCACTGGCTGCCACCATGCAAGTTTCACCATGCTGGTGCACCATGATCAAGGAGCTGGTCATGTGGAAACTCAAGTACACTCTCTCCTCACCTTCTTCACCTTCCAAATCAATATTTAATGATAGGGTGAGTACAAGCAAATGATGCTGGGCAGCGCCCCCAGGTTGCTGACAACTGCATGCCAACATCTGCAGATGCCTCCACAATTTCCCACACTACATCAAGGGGGTGCCTTTGCCAGAGCAGGACTGTGTCATCCCTGATGAACAGTACAAATGTAGCAACACCCCTCATAGGACACGCCATGTGCACACCCACACACCATGCACAGATGCACAGCACTAACCAATGGCCCTCACATCAGTGATGTTAGATGAGTTGGAGGACACAGTGAGTCATGGAAACAAGCAGGCACTGCTGTGCCTGATCACACTCATCCATAGGTTCATGCAGACCCATGCTGATGACAAGGACAGCACCAAGACTGAGGATGCAGACAAGACCAAAGTTGACACCATCACAGGTGATACAGGCTTCTCACTGCTGCCCAAACATGGAGGTGAAGCTGAAACCACAAAGACCACAGAGGTTGAAGACACAACACAGCAAGGAGGCACCACAGCAGCAAGAGACCAGAGATTGGAAGCAGTTCTACAGGCAGTGCCTCAGGTGCCCAGACCTCAATGGCCACTGGATTGGTGACTATCACTCACACAGCAAGGAGCTGGTTCACATCTCTCACAGAGGCTTCTGTGTGCTGGCCACCAAGATCACAGGTGACCCCTCCACCAAGTCCTCCCACTTTTTTCTGCCCACTGCTTACCCAGTCCCTCCCCTCTTTTCTTCTTCTTCTTTAACAATGCAGGTGATGCCAATGTACCTGTGGGCAAGCCCACATGGAGGATGACAATGGCTGCCAAGGGTGATAGGGGCAAAGGACAGGTACTGCAGCTGCTCTCCCTACAATAGCTGTGATGTTGAGCATGAATTGGCTAACCCTGCGCTTGCCTTGCAGATACATTTGGTGGATGCAGGTTATAAGTGACCAAGGTGGGGCAGAGCTTACTTGGAAGTTGTGGTACATAGGAGCTCTCTCTGCCACTCTCTTTCCTCTCCCTCTTCTTCTTCCTCTTCATCTCTTTGCTCACAGCTGCCCAGTACTGGTGTGGCACGCTCCAGGATAAAAACAACCTGGTGGTCAAGTGGTTCTATGGTGTCCATCCTTTGCAGCACTTCAATACCTACTATGAGAGTCAAGAAATCTGGCTCAGACACAGATCAGGAGACAGAGATGCTGGAAGGGGAGATACAAGAGGCAGAGCCTGCAGGGCCTGACAGCTGAGCATGAGAACAGGAGATCATTGCAATGGGCAACAGTGCAGCTGCAGGCAACAGCAAAGAAGAAAGGGAGAGGAAGAGGGCCAAGTGAGAGGTGACCAAAAGTGGATTTGCCTTCTGTCTTGTGCACTCACCCAACACTGGCCAGATGTATGTGCTTGAGGAGCACAATGGGGAGGAGGACCATGATGAAGACAGTGAAGACAACTTCTATGAGGAACAGGTTTCAACACACAACAGCTCTGAGGTCAACAACACTGGTGATGATGACAATGGCAACCAGCAGTAGTGCTGGCTTCCACTTACTGTTCTCATACACCACCTTTGCCTCCCCCTTTTGTATTCATCTTCTTCACTTTTTCTTTCTGGTTGCCTTTTGACTTTGCTAGCCCTCGTTAGCCATGGCCTCCACTTCCCTTCTTTGGTTTGTTGTTCTTTGGTGGCGAAAGGTGTTCTCATAGGCGTGGTGCGTTGGTCGAGGTGTCTTGCATGTCCGTTTCGAGGGCCGTCTAAAACGACATTCGCGGGTTCGAATCCCGCCGTCTCCATCACCAGGAGGCGTGGCCGAGTGGTCTAAGGCGTTGAACCTAAGCTTCAAATTTACTTCGAACCTGACGCAGTCCTTGAGAGTAAGTGGCAAGCCCGTCATGGGCCTGAGGCACCTGACGCTATCACCACCCCCTTCCTTCTCTTTTTCCTCCTCTTGTGCCCTGCTGCGCAACCACACCGCAATGGCGAACAAAAAAAGGCGGGAAAATGGCAAACAAAAAAGGCGGGAAAGGTGCAACCAACGGAAGGGGCGAGAGGAAATCAGAGTTCTAAATCAGACGTTGATCGCGATACACTTCGTAAAAGATGACAGAAAGGCGGATATATCAGAAGCTGAACGATTTAGGGTACTCCCGTAATACACAAGGTAGGAATCCGAAATCGGGTTACATGGAAGAGGAGGTGGACATCTTTAACTTCCTGCTTCCCAAATACGACTCCGCTTTCGCGCTAGGCGACTGGTTGAGCACCGACGAGCGCAAGACCACCATCCTACGGTACGTGCCAGCCCCACCACCCCACCAAGGTGGTACGCGTCGTCTCGAGACCCTGCCCGCCTTCTGAAAAGAGAGCTGCACTTGGTGTCTAGGTACATGAAGAACCTGGGGCTGGCGCACCACTTCAACGGCAAGGCGCACCAGGTGGGCGCCGCCGAGTGCAAGCAGGAGAACTGGCAGGCGATCACCGAGCTCATCCAGAAGGTGGAGAAGCGGCACGGTGCTGACGCGCTCTACGAAGGCAAGGAAAACCAGAGCCGCGGCGCCGCGGTATGTTTTTCGAGCCTTCTTTCCCGTGGGCTCTTGTCCTTCTCGTCACATGTTGGCTCTTCGCTCATACGTATACATCCACGCCAGGTTCGTAATAATGGCGGTCGTTGCAGCAGCAGCAGCACCCAGGACCAGCACGCCGAATCCCTCCACATGCCCGCCACCCGACAGCGGTACCTCTTCCCTCGCCGGCTTTGTCTGAACAGTCTCTGCAGGAAGTACCACCTTACCTCTTTAGGTGGTCCATCCGCTAATCGCATCGGCTCCTTTATGAATGGCAGAGCGCTCGGCATCAAGGAGGTGGAGTCGCTCGCCCTTGATGAAGTGGCCAAGAAGATGACCGGCCGACGCGTGGCATCGCTTGGCCGTACCGAGCTGGCCTACATCGTTGAAGTCCACCACGCGCAGATGAAGGACAAACTTGCAGTACGTTGTGTGTTGATGTCTATGTATCGCTTCAGCACCTAGCGCTGCTGCTTGTTCGAGACGCTATGTTTAACCACCCCTCGCAGGAGAAACAGAAGCAAGTGGAGAAGCAAACCAAGAGGCAACAGTGTGAAGAGGAATTCGCCCTCGAGCAGTTGAAAATGAACATTGCCAAGCTCGAAAACACGGTTCGTATCACTGCCACTTCTCAGTTTGCCGGCATACAGGACCGCACATGATCCGCGCCTTGCCTCACTGGCGGGCTACTTCCACTGCAGTTGATGGTCGCCACCAAGGCCGAGCGATCACCGTCGGGCAGCCAGAAGCTGCCCAACGTCAAGAAGTTGACCGAAGAGCTCAAGGCGCTCAAGAAACAGCACATGGCCATGCTCATGCAAGCGGGCCTAGCGGAGGAGGAGATCAAGAAGGAGGCGGAGGTCCTGCGACAAAAGGAGCGCGCGATCGATCATCTCGCCAAGCGAGAGCAGGCCAAGCTGACACAGCGCAACAGCGATGGCAATAAGGCGACCACGGCGAGCGCCGCCAGAGCTGCTGCTGTCAGGATGCCCATCAGCGACGAGCGCGACGTCGCAGACGAGAGGAAACCAAGGCCAGCTCTGGCCGTGCCCAACTCGTCCGAACACCATAAGAGCGACGCCAAGGTAAGCAAAGTGGTGGTGCTCAACACCGGGGCAACGAGGAGCGATGAGAGCCCAAGCACGTCGTCGGACGATGAACCGGAGGAGAGACCGGCGGCAGCGAGAAAGACGACGGCTAGCGGCGCTGCGGTGAAACCGACAAGGAGCCAGACCAGAGAGGCGGGCACGAAGACGAACGAGCGCGAGTCCGTGCGGGCAACGGCCAAGCGGCGAGAACAAGGCGAAGAGCGATCGACGACGACAAAGCGACAACAGCCGCGTAAAGAGGAGAAGCTGCAGCGCGACGACGACGAGCGGTTGCTGAAGAAATGCGAAAAGGAGAGGAGGGCGATGAAGGAGGGTCAGCGCCTCCCGAGGATCAACGAGGTGCTGAAGGGGTGGGGCGGCGGCTGCCTCCCTCCGCAGCATCAGCATGAGCACCACTTCCTCGATCGGCTGAGCAAGGAGCGGCGCAAGCGGGTCAAGCAGATGAGGTCCGACGCGGTGCAGAAAGTGAAGGAACGCAGAAAGAGCAGGACCAGCGCCATCGGCGGCACCGACGAAGCGGCCGCCATCATCGTGGTCAAGGACACCCCGTGGGCGACGAAGCGGAAGAAGAAGGCCAGCGCCACTGCCTCTGCCGGTAAGCCCGTGCGACTCACCTTTGCCGACGCCGAGAGCGAAGATGAAGACGAAGACGAGCGAAGGTGCACGGAAACGACCATAGATTCGCACGACGACGACACATCGTCATCGTCATCGTCGTCAGAAGAGGAAGGCGAGGAGGTGGACGCGATTACGGAGGGGTGTGATGAAAGCGACGGCAATGGTGATGACCTGGTCGTTGAGATGTGGGACGATGGGCACGGCGAGGAGGGTGAGTACCAGGCAGCAGGAAGCAGCGGCGAAGATGATGGGAAGATCTTCGAGCCTCCCAGGGACGAGGGCATCAGCAAGGTGAGCGCAACGGTCATCCTTAACATAGGTCCGGCGGAGAGAAGCAGTAAAGGCAGTGGCGATCGGCAACCAGACGAGTTCCCGCACGACAACGAGGCGGATGAGAGCGAGAGCGAAAGCGAAAACGATGACGAGGAAAGCGACGAAGAGAGCGAGCCAGAGGCCGAAGTGCTGGCCTTGAGAAAGGCCAGAAAGGAGTGGCGATGGCAGAGAGACAGACCCGAACGAGAAAGGGTTGAGGGCAAGAGGCGGACCGCGAAGCGGAGGTCGCAGGGGACGAAGAACGAAGAGAGACGAAAGAGCGAAAAGAGAAAGGAGCAGCGGGAGCTGGACAAAGTGGTGTCTACTGACGACGGGGAGGGCCGCGAGCGGGAGGAGCACCAGAGGGCCAAGATGAAGGCTCTGGTGGCCGAGTACCTTCGCGACCTGGCCGAACCTGCGACCGACCTCACCCGGCTTGAGGAAAGCTGCGCAGAGCCTCTGAGCGAAGAGATCCAGCAACTGCAGGCCCTGGTTGAGGTACCAATACCGCATCGCTTCACCGTGTTTGGCCCTTCCAGTCGTGGCTCAGTTTCGTGTGCGCCGTACGTGTGTGTATACAACAACAGGTGTTTGAAGCGCGAGCGCGGAACAGAGCCGCGGAGGAGGTGGCGCTGGACGAGGACCTGCTCCGCATGTCGCTCGAGGAGAAGAAGAGGGCCTTGTGGGGCGACAATTACCACGCCGACAACATCAAGTGG
>CDFB01048975.1:0-23225 GCA_000826425.1 Acanthamoeba lugdunensis | reverse complement strand
CGCGTACCGACAGGACGGCTTGCACAAGGTGCTCCTGCGCTTGAAGGTGCTGGTGGAGATTGCCGATGATCTCCAGCGCCTTCTTGACCACGTCCTCGCCCAGCTCCTTGTTGCGCAGGAAGCCAAACAGCTGATCGACGTCCTGGTTGGGTCACGAGTGTTTGAGTTGCGTGGTGCGAGGTCAGCTTTCGAAACGTGACCAGGCCAGAAGATGAGAGGCCAGTGGTACCTCCTTCCTCTGGGGCGGAGCGCCAGCGAGCATGGCCTCGACCGAGTACAGGTCCGTGGAGACGCCGTCGATGGTTATCCTGCAATCGAGACTGGGCCATGAGCAGAGCAGAGCCACGGTGCATGAAGTAAGGAGCGGTCGACGTACCCGGGCAGGAAAGTCTCGAGCTTGTCCCTGGACACCAGGCCGCGGTGCAAACACGCGCTCGCAAGCTCGCCCAGCATGATCGAATGGGCGGCTGCGTTGTCCAAGCAAGGGGCGATGAGTTAGAGACACACCGCACGCACCACGCGGGCATAAAAAAGAGGCAAAAGAATGAAAGAGAGCCGCATGGTACCATTGGAGAGCGCATCGGCAGAAGCGGCCGCCGGCGAAGCGCCGGCCAGGACGGGGTGAGACGTGGAGAGCGTGGAGCTGCTGGGCGACACCAGCGCCTGTATGGGTGTGAGAGGCGGGCTGCTGACCGACGACGAGCGAGCCTTGGTGCCGGTGGTTACGCCGGGCGACACCAGCGTGGGAAAGTGCGAGAGGTGGATGAGCGACAGCTCGATCGGGTTGAAGTGCGATAGCTGCGGGATCTGCGCGAAGGTTTGCTCCGTTTCGCTCATGTCCGTCCACTGCTGCATGAGCAGCGGCACCTTTGTTGTTGGAGGAGGAGGAAGCGACCATCAGGCTTCGTGATTGATTGCCACATCGATGAAGGGAAATGGATGAGAACCTTCACGAGCAGGTAGTTCCTGGCGATGTACCACTCACGAGAGTGGACGGCAGTGCGCTTGGAGTTATAGAAGCGCAGGGCCGCAGACCAAAGCTGTGGCGGAAAAGTCAACAACAATACCACACAGGACGCGCAAGTCAGCCACGGGTCAACACGGCCGGCGTCGGGTAATGGCTCGTACCTCGCACACGAACGCATACCACCCGAGCCCGCGGCAGCCCCTTAGGCTCCGCATCCTCTCCGCGGACTCGAAGAGACTGCGGTGGAGAACCGACGTTTGCTGTGGCATAGTTTCGTGAATAAAGGTCAGTACGCGATGCGAAGCCAAGGCCTTGCGAGAGAGCGCGCGCGATGAGACGCGTACCTCCTCCTTCACGACGAGGGCGATCGCAATCCATGGTCGGTTGTAGGCGTTCGAGTTGTGTCGGGCGACGTTGGTGAATAGGTTGTGCTTTAGCCAACCGCGACAGTACAGCCTGCACCACTCCGTGCTCAGCAGCCCTGCGTGCGTGTGCGTGTGCGTCGTGTGTCGCGCGTGCGTGAGCAATCCAAACCCGACTAGTCAGTACGCGTACTCATAATTACAAGGTACCTTGCAGAGCGCGCCAGAGAGGCTTGAGAATGTGCTTGTGCGGGTGAGGCGTGAGCGACGTCGACGTGGCTTGGTTGGCCAGCTCCCCGCTGCCGCTTTTAAATAGATCCTCGCACTTCGAGCAAAACGAGCTCCACAGGTCTGCAAACACGATCATCACGACGTAAGATTATAGAACGCATCCCAGTACGGCGAGCGAGAGAGAGCCAAGCGCACCGGGGTGTTCGTGTCGGGCGAGTAGCAAAAATGCGAGACACTTGTGGTGGGTGAGCAAGGCGACCAGCGTGTTTACTGATACCTCGAGATTGTTGCCAGACCCTTGCTTGTGGGCTGCGCCCAGTTGCTGCTCTTTGCCAGCAGGACTGACCATCAGCGTCGAGAAAGAGATGTGCGTAAGTTAGTCAAGTTATACCACACACACACACACACACACACACACACACACACCAGCGCACGAGCATTCGAACACAAGACGGAGTGGCTGCGGTACCCCGCCGAGCTGGAAGATAGATAGGCCACGGCAGAGACGAGCATCTCGGCTAGCCGCAAGAATATCCGTGCGATGAAGGAGATGCCATCGGTCGTCGTGGAACCACCTTCCTTCTTCTGTTCCTCGCCAAACTCGAGCTCGGCGCCGGTCCTGGCCTTCTTGCTGTAGTCTCCGCCCTGCTCGGCCTGGTGTGGCTCCGTTCCCTGGCTGCTGCCCTCGAGATCCATCATGCCTTCGTCATCGTAGCTTTTCGAGAGCGCTCTCTTTCGCTTGAGCCTGCTCTGCTGCTCCTTGGCGAAGCTCCGTCGTAGCTCCTCCCGCTCCTCGTGGGAGATCATCAGCGGCGCGAACTCGGCCACGAGCTGCAGGAAGGCCGAGAACTGGCCCGGGGCCGCGGGCGAGGCCACATCGCAGAGGCTGTTGAAGAAATGGGCCTGTGGGCGCGGCACACAACGACTTCAGCAGCTGCGCGCATGCTCGCTGACGGCGTCCATGACACACCACTGCACGCGTGAAGTCGAGATGGTACCTTGGCGACAAGACCAACGCTCAGGGAGTGTCGGATGTAGGAGAGGAGCAAGGGCGATGGCGAGGGACCCACACGCGCTTGCTGCAGCAGAAAATCTAAATCACAAAAAAAGTAGTGGAGTGAATAATCATCTGCAGATAACTTGGAGGGGGGCTGGCAGCGAACCGCAGAGGAGAGGAGATGTGGCGGCACGGGGTCCAAAATGGTCCTTGATCGCTCTACCCCATTGAGCGGGCGTTAATCTCTTGTTCCATGCCGATGCAAAGACACGTTGCAATTCGAAATTGGCATCGCCCCGTTGATTGCTGCTCTTCTGCATCGGTGCCAGTCAGCTCGACGACTCGACGACGTGCCAGCACCACTTCACCCTGATCCGAAGCCCCTCGTGTTGCGCGTTTCAATGAGAAAAAGAGAAAAGCCAAAGAAACTATTATGTTCAAGGTTTTCCTAAGACGAAGAAGAAGACATGTCTTTATGGAAAAACCAAGTGAAGAGAGGATGCAGCTCTTGAAAATCTACAAATCTAGCTACACACTGACCAAGCTAAGCACAAGGTATGAGCCCACGAGGGGGCTTCTATGTAACTACCTCGCCAAGATCTTCAGTATCCTCCTTGCAGTACTTGGTTTTAATCACCCCACATTGACCGATTCAAACTCCCCAAAACCCCTGAAACGCACGAGCATGTACATGCTCGCCTTGCCCCCTAGTCCCTCGATACACCGTCCCACAAGCGCCCCACGCGCCACCACATACTCGCCACATTCCTCACCCTGTGGCCCCCCCAGAGGCCCCCAAAGAAATGCTGAGAATCAAATAAAGAAAATCTCAACATGCACAGGCAGAGATGGAAGACCGATACACAGACCGCCCCCGACTGCTCATCCCAACCCAAGACAGGACCCAGTACCTCCCACCCATGCCACCCCCTCCAGTGCCTCCCCTCGCCACCCCTCCCCCCTCTCCCGCGCTTTCCGCAACGTCTGTTGGTCTCTCCCCCTAACAACACGCACAGAAAACCCATCGCCATACATCTGCAACCAGATCCATGAACCGAAAAAGGAAGTACAGACGAAAGCCGTCCATGGCACTACTCTCTCTCCTAAACCGCCTCCGAGCAGATGTAAAAAGCTACCACCCCGGCTCAGAGTGTACACCCTGCCCCCAAAATGTAAACTCGTGCTAGCACACCCTGCCCAAAAAGCACATAAAACCACTTTTCACAACACTGCACCACGATTGGTAGGTTGCCGCCCCAAGAGCAGCGCCAGCCTTTCTCCACCTCTCCTCTTCCATTATCACCCTTCCCCACCACACCCTCACACGCAAATGCAATCTCCCTCGTCCAAGAAGCGCCCTGCAGATGGCAGTGCCAAGACCACCCACAAGAAGAGCACACATCTCACCCAAAAAGCCCAACAGATGATCAACGAAGAGACAGACCTCACCAGGGATGACGACGAAGCCGAAACAAGCGTCAAGGAAGATTCCAGGCCAGACCGCAGACAGCCAACAAGAGATAGGAATTCGGTACTTAGAGGCCCTCTCTCCTACGCTGACATGGTGGCCCTCCTTGCATGGGAAGACCAGATGCTGGGCGAAGTACACAGCGCCCACACCCCCAATACCCCCCTAGATTCTAACGATCGCCACCGCCCAACACACGAACAGATCTCAAAGGAGGCCCAGTACTGGGTGGACCGCGCGCACATTCAGGTGGAGGACTCTGGCAGTGAAGGAGAAGAAGACGAGGAGCCCACCCCCTGCATCAAGATCACTGGGGTCAAGGCAGACGAGTTCCAATCGGTGTGGCAGCAAGTCCGTGCGGTAGGCGTCGTGCAGGCCTCAGCAACAGACACCCGCTGGGATCACATCGAGGGCACCATCTACATCCGCTGCAACCCCGACCAACTCGACACCGCCCTCAACAAGCTTGCCGGCTCCAGCCGAATCCGCGGCATAGTCGGCAAGGGAATGTGGAGCTCCAGGGGGGCGGTCACCCACCTTGGGATCTGCACCCCAAAGAATACCCCAGTGGAAATCACCATCGAGAAGATCACCGCCGCGGCCGCCCAGAGGAGCATCACCATCCCCCCCAACACCACCACCGTCGAGATGATCCGCCCCACTGTCGACCGCCTGTCTACCACCGTCCCCGAGCTGGCAGAGAGGATCTGACTGCTCTGCACCCTTGTCATTGATGGCGTGGAAGTGACTGTCACTACCTGGTACAACTCACCTAACCAAGAGGAACACAAGCTCTACCTCTCCAACTGGCACCCCGACGCCTCCCGCGAAGGGGTGTTTAAATGGTTCGAGAGGAAGACAAGGGCAGCATGGAACTTCCGCATCGGGACGACCCCGGAGGGCACGTTGGCAAACTGGGCCCTGGCGGCCACCCCCAGCGTCAAGAAGTTTGAACTGGGACTCCACCTCCACAGTAAGGCCCCCCCCACTCAAACCCCACCCCAACATAACCCCACCGACCGCTCACTGACAGCCACTCTCACCACGCCCCAGACACCAAGAAATTCAAGAATATGTACTTGCACATCTCTGCATCCAAGTCGCAGGATCAACTCACCCAGGAAGCCCTCGAGCGCGCGAACAAACAGGCCAAGCAGGCAGCCAACGCCACCAACAACAACCAGCACTGCCTGCAGGCAATGTCGGCCAGGCGCCAGAGAGACGACGAGGTGGCCAGATTCCTGGCTGAGGCGAGGGCCAGACAGCAAGCCCTCCACGCCGCCGTGGCCACCAACCAGTGATCTGAATAGGAGCACGCCCCCCCCCAACCCCACATCTACACCACCGCCGTCAACTGGCTGCGCACGGCCCGCTCCCCACCCCAAACACCCCACCCCACTGGAAGCCCGACAGCGGGCCAATAGTAGTGCGGTGAAACCTCCAGGAAATAAATACTATATAACAGCCTATATACTTGCCACCCTCACAGCCATGCTGATAGCCCTGTACGGTCAACATGCACAACTGCCCACCTACTACCAGACAGCACCACACGCTCCCGCCGCAGACGCCAGCCACTTCGGCTGCGTGTACATCTACCCTACCACCAAACTCCCTTGCAACACGACTAGCACATACCTCGCAACCAGGGCCGGCCGACGTCCCAGACACCGCCCACATAACACCTGCAATGCCCCCACTCTGCCCCACACCAGCACCATCATGGGCCCCCTCGCCAGAAGCGCTGCAATCAGCCTACTACTCGCAACCATGATCACCCCAACCGTGGCGGACACGGAAAGTTGGATAGACATGGACTACAACTCTACCCCACCGCCAATCACAATAGTAGGACCATCGGCAGCCACAGCCCTCACCATCGCGTCCATCAACATAGGCAAACAGCTTGCATCGCTGTTTGCAGCCGGCAAACAGATAGAAGATGACAAATGGCACATAGCGTTGATACAGGAAACTGGAGTAATAAAAAAAGACCAGAAACCATCAAACACGCACAGCGCCATCTCCAGACACATAAAATGCATTGCCGCCTTCAACTCGCCGACGCAAACATTTCTCAACCAAAAAAGACAAAGAAAAGGAAGGAAATCGCTTAAGAAAGCCCTAGACAAAAACAAAATCAGCTGGGAAAAGTACAACTCCGAAATTGGCTTCCTGGAAGGAGACGTGGCCGACCCGGTCGGCGGCATGGCCATACTACTCAACCGGAATGTGGCCGAACTGGTCTCCGTGCATAAGGTCAATAAAAGGAAAGATAACCACTTCACCCGTAGCAAAAGACTCATGGCCATGTCAGCCAACATCAACGGCACCAAAACAGTGATATTAAATGTCTATGCCCCTGCCAAACAAAACAAACAGAAAACGCCCTGGTTCACTGAAAAACTGCTCCCAGTGATCTCGGAGATAAAAACAAACGGGTGGGAAGTGGTACTGGGAGGCGACTTCAATACTACCCGACAGAAAATAGACAGGTGGTCGTCCAAGGGACACAAGAACACCCTACAAAGGGAAAACGCCAGCTTTGAAAGGACAATCACACAACACAACCTCAAGGACTGCTGGAGGGAGCGGCACCCAAAGGTGGCAGAATTTACATTCCTGCAGCTGGCGGCAACCAAGACGAGCACCAGAACAAGGAAAAACCCTGCCTCCCCCACCCTCCTTAACCTCCCATCACCCACTTTACATATCATCTTGTCACTCCTCGATCAAAGGAGCAAACAACACCTAGCCAACACATGCACAACCATGAGAAACATCCACGCCAAACGGTACCTGTCCCTCGCCAGACTCAACTACATACTTGCCACAAAGGACAAGCACATCGAACACGTGTGGATCGACAGCTCGGGCAGCATAGAGTCTGACCACTCCCCCATAATAGCAAGCATCAGCATCAGCGGCACACAGGCACCACTGCAAAAATCCCCCCAGTCCACCACAAAGTACAACTTGGACAAGCTCTTGAATGAGCAGCTCGCCGAAAAAATGAAAAGGGACATCACAGAGATGATCGAGCACGCCAACCTGCCAGCCTCCCATGCACAACGCATAACCGCAGTGATGGCGATCGCCGCGGAATGGTGCCAACAAAACATCCCCAAGCGCAGAAGCAATCCCCCCAACCACAAAAGGGACCGGGGCCTGGGCATGTACAAAAAATACGTTAAAAAAACAATCAAAGCCACCCGCTCTGCCGCCCAAAGGCTCACCAAGGGGGAGGGACAAACTACGGAAGCAATGAAAAAACTAGCCAACGCCCCCAATTGGGCAAGGGTCACTCTACCAACCGTGTGGACGGAAACCAAAACACTGCAATACCTGGAGGAGCTTAGGAAAAGGAAAAAAGACCTAGGTGCAAGCATAAAACGCATCACGGAGCAGCAGCTCAAAGCAACGCTCGTCAGAAAATATAAAAATAAATTCAATTTACACAAAACCGACATCAAAGGCTTCTGGAAAAGCATTAACCCCGAAAAACCAGGCATCAAAATAATCACTACAGCAATGGATCACTCAACAGGCAGCAGCCACCTCACACACAACCCGGCGGGCATACGTGAGGTCTTCCAGAAGTTCTGGAAAGACCAGTACGCAAAGAAAGAGGCCCCCCATAGCAACCCGCCGTACCCCCCTACACCAAAGCAGCCCATCCCACGCCAAGAGCAAATGGCCCTAACCGCGGCCGTCACCAATGATGAATACGAACAGGCGGTGTGAGACGCCAAACAAGGAGCCCCCGGCACGGACGCCATAGATGCACATATCATAAGAAACCTCCCGGCAATAGCCCACAACATCCTGCAGGCCGCCATGAGCGGCCTCATCACAGAAGCCGCGCCCCTCCCAGAGGAATGGAAAATTGCTAAAATAATACTACTCGCCAAGGACGGCAGCCCCAGCGACCCCGCAAACTACCATCCCATCTCGTTGCTACAAGTAGCATATAAAATATACACAGCTATACCAAACACCTAAGCGCTGTGGCCAATAAATACATACTGAACTCCAGCCAGATGGGTTTTAGGAAAGGGATGGCCCCTACCTTGGCGCTCCGCTCTCTCGTGGACTTGATGGAAGACGCAGAGGCCACGGACAAAGAGCTCCACACACTGTATGTTGACTGCAAAAAAGCGTTCGACTCGGTGGACCACGAGGCGCTCTTCCAAACCCTTGACATGTACGGCATCGGCAAACACTTTGTGCAAACCATTAAACAACTCTACTGCAACTGCTCCACCAGCATCACAATAAACAGTATTGAATGCGAAGCGTTCACCGTGGGTCAGGGTGTCAGGCAGGGCGACACACTGTCACCGCTTCTGTTCATCCTAGCACTCAACCCAGCACTCGACCAACTGGAAAACATGGGAATTGGGTACAAAATGTGCAATGGGTGGCTGGTAGGCGTCATAGCCTACTGCGATGATCTTGTCCTAATCGCAAAAACAATCCAAGACCTCACACTGGCCTTTTCCGCGCTGAAGAAACACTGCAGCTGGATTGGGCTAGAAGTCAACCCAAAAAAATCGGCCTACACAAACAACATACTGGCGAACAAGCAAACTGTCGACGCCAGCACCATCACTGTCACAGAACGAATGGGGAATGGGGTCATGCAAACAACGCCGGTCACGGTCATCCCCAAAAACTCCCCGTACAAATATATGGGGGTCCTGCTGAGAGCCAACCTCAACTGGAATGACCAAACAACATACCTCGAAAAGAAATTCTCCAAATTCCAAAGCCTCATCCGATCCAAATTCCTCACCACGACTCAAAAAATCTACATGTCCAACATAGTCACAAACTCATACATATCCTACAGCATGGCAGTCGTCACGTACAGCACAGCATGGCTCAAAAAACTCGACAAGATGGCCGCTGTGACGATCAACAAATCCATGGGCCTCCACGCCAACTCACAGTCCAAATTCCTGTACTTGCCAGTAAATGAAGGCGGCAGAGGCCTCACCTTGCTACTGGACTTACAAGAAGCAATTGCCTGCAACAGCACCACCCTAGAAATAAACGGGCATGCCCTGAGCTCACACACCACAAGGGACATGTGGAACTACTACACAGCACGACCTACCACTAGAAACTGGCTCACGGCGCTAAAAACAAATGACATCACAATTAAGCCCAAGTCACTAGACATGGGTATTATCAGCAATACACCTGGACTGCAGGACCTAGCTGAAACCCTATACAAACAGGGCTTCTCCAGATGGAGTGACATTTTGATTGACAACAAGCTGAACCAGTACTCGCTTAATAGCTGCCTTGGCTGACTGATCTGAGAGGAAGAATACAAAAACCTGCAGGCGCTAGCCTGCAAACCTAACTCCATTGTATTGAACGAAAGACTTCAAACAACAACAAGCTTTGAAAAAAAGCAATGACACATCAGCACCCTCAGCCTCTGAGAGGAGGACACCAGCAGCTACCTTATACACTACCCCTCCTGTACTCTTTTCGTATTCACAGATGGATCGTGCAAGGGTGAAGCCAGCAGGGGGGGAGTGTACTTTGGAGCACACTCCCCGCTCAACCACGCGTTTGCAGCCGCCGTCACCCCCAACTCCACAGTAATGGAATTGCTAGCAGTGGAAGAGGCGCTGGCGGCCGCGCCCTCTAACTACAACTGCCACATCATCACGGACTCAAAAGCCACCATCAACATCATTAACAACTTCGAAAAGTGGCCGATCAATAAGAGAAAAAACGCCATAGCGCACGCCACCATCCTTAGAATCAAGCTCCTGATAGAAGAACACAAAAGCAACGGCAACGAAGTCAGCTTCACCCACATTTACAGCCACATCAAAGACAAACTCGCCAAGGCAAAAACTAAAGGCCCAGAGGCAACACACACTCTCCTCACCAGACTAAAAGCACTAAAAGACATACTGCCAGGGAGCTTTGAAGATTTCGTCGCAGGAAACGAAGCAGCAGACGAGCTAGCCAAAAAGGGACTAGAGGAAGAGCTCATGATCAAACCTTGGGAGATACAACACTGTGCCAACAAGGTGGTAGCCTTCAACACACGAGGCCGCCCAATAGAAGGCAACATCCACAAACACGTTCTCAAACGCAAGACCCAAGAGTGAGTCGCAGGAGCCAAAACAAACCGTCTGCAAACTAGCACCGCCCTCTCAAAACAAGTCTCGGAGAACCCAAAACACAACCCAAACTTTGCCTACAAACTGCGCCACCGACTACTCCCCACGAAAGACACGGCCTTCCACATGTACTGGATCAAGGCGGATATCCCCACCCCAAAACGGACCCCCCTGAAACTCAGAGGGAGCAAGAAAAACGCTACGAAATGGCTCGCCAAACAAACACTGTACAACGACCAAGCATGCACATGCGGAGATAAAGAAACACAGGACCATGTCCTCTTGGAGGAGTGCAAAAACACCATGGCAACAAGACAAGAGCTCGAACTCAAAATAGAAGGTATCCTAAGAAGAAAGACAAAAACAAACATCCCCCTGATCATTAACTTCCCGCGGTGGTACTCGAAAAACTGCCCATCCAAAAACTACCCGAACAGCACGTTCCAAGACTTAGCAGCCTTCCCAGAGAGAGAAGGACAGGCCGGACAAGTACCAGCAGCACTGCCCAAAGCCCTCAAGGCCCTGGGCATCAAAAACAAAGACAAAGTAGCAGTCAAGATGTGCACCACTGTCGCAGCACACTACCACACGCTATGGAAAACAAGATGCAAAGCTCTATACGAACCAGGCAAATGGAAAGCAGCACTTGAGAAAGCCGCAAATACGGTAGAAACAGGTAGGCTGTAGCCATAAGTAGCTGCCACACACGTGGCCTGGTGTGTAAGGGAGAGGTAAAACTCCGGTCCCGCAAAGCGGGCATCCCCTACGCCGTCACTCCAAAAAAAAAAAGACATGTCTTTATGTGGTGACCTCGAGGGGAAGGGAAGAGGAGGTGGTGGCAGCAAGCTTTCCGCCGTGAAACATCTGGGACACAGCCTGCGGGGGTAGACACCACACGATCAAGTGTGATCGTGCGCTTCTACCCCTACTGGCAGCGTACCGCCGAAAAATGAACCATCTCACCCATCTCCAATCAGAAATCAGTAAACGTCTCACACTTTCCCAATCAGCAGCGTCCCAGCCCCTCAACCATGACCATGATAGCAGTTGCGCCGTCCTGTTGTGGGTGTGGGGCCGAAGAGAGTGCCCTCAAAATCTTCGCCAACACCTTTGCAAGCATCGGCAAAACTGTCCCAGCCTTCCTGCCAATTCTGTCCCACTTTCAGGCCCGATTCCGCTGGACTGGGGGCAACATTGGCATTCGCCTGATGAAGGTGTACGATGCACGCGAGTAAAGGGACACAACCTCAAAAGAGAGAGAGAGAGAGACCATGATTAGGTGGCGCTCGAGTGCTCCCCCAGTGGATGATTCGCTTTCACCCAGCCACCAATCGCCCCTTCAACGGGATGAGAGCAACCTAAGCAAGGACACTCTGCGCAGGAAGGGGAGTTGCGAGTCGCGAGACGGTAAGAAGCAACTAGAGCCACAGGCCCCACCCGCGTCAGCAATCCAACCGCAAGAGCAGCAGCAGCAACAACATCAGCAGCAACAGCAACAGCAACAGCAGCAGTTTCCTCCTTACTGCTACAGCCTCCCTCCTCACTGCTACCCGCAGTTCCCCCCTCCTTCATACTACAGTTCCCCTGCTCCTCTTCCTCTTCCTCCTCAGGGCTACCCCCAGCAGTTCCCTCCTCTTCCCCACTACGGTTTCGCTCCACTTTGGCTACCCGCACCGCCCGAGGCGGTGAAGCAGAGAGCCGAGCAGCGAGCTGAACAAGAAGAAAGCCCAACCGGAGCTCCCAACAGGACTACCCCTGCCCAAGCGGCGAAGCGCGAGCCCGACTCTGCCAAACCGAGATCGAACAAAAGGCGCAAATCGACGAAAGTGGAGCATCCCAAATGCAACCATCCCGGCTGCAGAGCACCCAAGGGCGCCAACAAGAATTGTGTCAACCACATGTGCTATACACTGGCAAAAAGGAAGGGCCAAGAAAACCGAGAAAAATGGGCCAGCACTTGGTCGATGGTCTTGGATCTTGTGCCGGCCGCAGACAAGCCAGGATTTTTGCGCTACTTATAATCGTGAGGCTGTGATGCAAAGTATGTTGAGAAAATGAGCTATTTGTATTGATCGAATGTTATCAAGTATCTATCACACATAGACACTCAACTCACTCCTCCGCGCGCTCTAGCAGTCCTCCACGCGCCCGCCCCCGTCACCGCCCCTTGTCTCGGGCTCACCACCCATGGTCTCGTGCTCGCCGGACTACCACTTTCTGTGACCCAGAGATGATTGTGAGAAGAATGGGCGTATACACACACACGCACACACACACTCGTCTCTTTGTAGAGCTCGCCGGTGGTGAACGGGGGTGAGGCTCAGAGCTCAAGCCTGGGAGGACTGTGGTCCCACCATGCCTTCCTCCCGTCCTCCTTAGAGAACAGAAGGTTGAGCATTGTCATCATTGCCAATCAGTCGCTGCCCCCGTTTGTCTCGTACTCACCGTCGCTGCTCCTGCAATGATGCGTTAGATAGAACAACAACAAAAATGACACAGAGCAGAGTGGATCCCTACTACTCATCACCGCTTGAGCGCTCATCGCCGCTGCCGCTTGAGACTGCGAAGTCATCGCTGCTGCCCATATGGCCGGCGTCGTCGTCGCTCTGGTCGTTGTCGCTCTGGTCATTGTCGCTCTGGTCGTCGGCCGCACCCTCCGTGTCCATGTTGCTCTCTCAGTGATGGTCGTCGTCGCGCGTGCTGCTGCTGCTATCCATGTCCGTGTCGGCCTCGCTGTCACCCCGAGGGTCCATAGGCCATCGGTCCTCGATCTGCCAGGTCATGCGGCGGTTGTAGATGTGAAGACCTCGATGCGCGTTGTCGATCGGTAAGCTGATCCGGCGAGCCACGCTCCACTCGTTCCACCCAAGTGGCACGTAGTACTGCGCCTTGCTCATCTTGAACCAAAGCCACAAAGAAGAAGGCGCTTCACTCTCCCCTAACTCCACCTCAAGCCACAGCGGGTCAGACTTAGCAAAGGTGAGCACACGTGTTATGTTGGCCAGCACGACGTTCGAGTGGTCATCGAGCCGCCGTCGCTGTAGCAGTTGTCTTCTGGTCTTGTGGTCCATGATCACGAAGTCATCCTGCACAACGAAGAGAACGCGCGCACGCACGCATGCACGCACGCACACACACACACACACACACACACAGTTAAAATATCGGTGAACAGACACAACACACCACACACACTCCGTACCTTCGCCCGTGCAGGAGGTACGCGTAGGACAACAGTGTTGCCCGGCCGTATGAAGTGCCCAAAGTAGTGGAACCCGGTGTGCGAGCGCGCCGAACAGGTGTCCATTGTCGCCCATCCCAACTCGCCCAGCTCACGGATCACGCCCAACTTGAGGCAGTAGAGTCGTTGACCATGAAACTTGCCTGCTGGCATCAAGGCGCATACAACCAAGTAGGGCACTGCCCACTTCTTCGCTGGAGGATCCTTCTCGCCGTCTAACTCGAGTTGCTGAAGGACAGCGTCCTTCTCATGCGTCTGCGCGACATGCACACCACACCACGCATGAAAAAAAAATTTTGGTGTTTGCAAAGTGTGGGCGTACCTTGACGAGGACGTCGCGTGTGATGTTGCGCTTGTTGGTGCGAGCGCACATGCGCTTCGCCGCGAGGTGTCGTTGCTCCCAGAGTTTTGTGTCCTGAAACTCTGGGGGGCCGAGGAACCGTATCAGCTCGGCCCAGTGCTCGCACGTCTCGAAGTTGGGGAAGGAGAAGCTGAGCTTCACTTCGCCTTCACCATCCGTGATCGCGCCGCTCATGTCGCTCGCGTCGCCGCGCCGTCCGCTCGTACTCATCTTCTCTGTCACATTGCTGTACAGTCATACCATCTCCGCCTTCCACCGTAGAACCTTCGAGGTCAGCGTCGTGAGCGTCGAGTTGGTGAAGCGGTCCCCTTGGAGAAGCCGGATGATGTCTATGTGCTCCTCCCAACACGCCATCTCCTCATCTGGGATCAGCCCCATCAAGCACACCTTGATCACCTGGACGAGACTCTCCAGTTCTCCGCCTGTAAGCGCCGCGATACTCTGTACATCGCGTTCAAGTTAGTAAAAAACATTTTATATTAATGTATATATTGAAAAAACGTACCATCTTGCCCTTCCTCTTGGTGAAGTTGAAACGTGTGACGAACCTGCTCTTGCCGGGGAACGTGTGGTAGGTCTTGATCCTCCTGTTGAGCTCATCGCTTATATTGTTCTTTGTGCATGTGTACTGTAGGTGTCTCTGTATGGGTACATGTGCATGAAGTTAAAAAGAAACAAAATTCACACGTTGAAGAAAGGCCGTACCTTGAACAGGCCCAGGAGGTGAAGATGGAGGAAGCAGATACCAAAGCACATGAAGAAGGACCGCTGCATCCATAGAAGATCCCAGAATGGACTTGTCGCCTTCGCACTCCACCCATTGTGCTTGATTTCGTTGCTCACTTGGCCTTTCTCGCCATGCTCACCAGACTCCGCCTTCTCTAAAGCTTCTTGGTGTAGCGCGTGCCACCCCTCTGGGTTCTGTTTGCCCGGCCTGGGTAAGGTGCCGCTGGGGATGGCGTGAGGCCACTCTGTGGTCTGGAAGAGGCTGGTGGGCTTGTGGCAGTAGTGACATCCTGCCCAGCCACACCCAGCTAGGCCTGCACCACACAATCAGCAACACACACACACACACACACACACACACACACACCAAGGAAATGCACCGCTGAGCTTGGCTTGAGAGGGATGATTGCTGAGTATGCAGTAGGCTGAGCTGTAGACGTGGAAAATGCCTTTGCTGTGAAACTTGATGTTGATCCTGCGCTTGAGGAGCTGCATCTGTTTGGTGATGATGCTTCAAATTGCCTTGATGATGTTGCAGCTGGTTGGGACCTTGCAAAGAAGAATGTGTGAGTTAGTGGAACGATGCTCTGTGGTTGGTGCATTGGTGAAGGACATGTAGATGCCCTCCACCGATGCATGGTGTGACCTCTCTATCTTGAATGTGTTGATGTAGAAGATCAGGAGCACCATGCAACACTGAGCAATGTTCTCACCCTGCGCCCTCGCCCTCGTGTGGAATAAACTTAAAAAAAACGTTAGATATTGTGAATGTGATAATGTGTTAAGAGAGGATTTAGTACTGTTGGCATTTGAGGAAGTGTTTGCAATTTGAGGGATGTGGTCGTTGTTGATCCTTGCTGAATTGGAAGATGTTGTTCTTGCCCCGGCCCGACTTGTACCTCTTGTGAATCACGTTGATCAGGTTGATGAAGTAGAGCGGTTTCTTGAGGCCGGTCTTCGTCTCTGTCACCTCGCTCACGCGCTCTTGCAAAGGCTTGTAGTACTCCTGTACGTATGCATGCACGCATGCATGCGTCAAGGGAGAGTGAACATGAGTAAAAAGAGGGTGAGCGTACACGGCCAACCTGTCGCAACACAAAGGGTGTTGGGGCAACGTCCTCGTTGTTGAACGGCGGTGAGTGTAGCGTTGTGACAATATCTTGCATTGCTTCGTCTGTGAGACAGTCGTGGCGTTGTTGCAGCCCCCACAACGCCTTGTTCTTCTCGTTCATCAGGCGAAATGACTTTGACTTTCGCCTGCGCTCCCTTCTCTGTACATTGAATAAATGGGCGCTGCCCCGTTGAGGAGTGCTCTTCACAAAATCAATGTAAACAAAGAAGAAGAGGGGTATACCTGAATGACGAACCTGTACTTGTTGCACTCCTCATTGCTTGCTTGAAGCACGTTGCTACCATCCACCAGCCGATCAAATTCCTCGTCGTTGTTGCTGCCTCCGCCGCCGTCCGCTGCCTCCGCCTCCTCCGCTGGCTCCGCACTGCCATGAGTCTCGGTATTCAATCGCGCCAGGATCTTGCAAATATTGGTCTGCTCACCACTTTCTTCCCCCTCTTCACGTTCGCCACCCTCTACCTCGTTGTTGTCGTCGTCGTCGTCGTCATCGCTTTCGTCTTCCTCTTCCTCAATCTCTTCATCGAAGTTCGGCTCGCTGCCAAAGTTGTCGAGTCGATCTCTAAAGGTGCCCCAGTCTCTAAAGAGCTCCTCGCGTTCTTGTCGTTCTCGTTCTCGTTCGTGTTCGCGGTCTCATTCTCGTTTGCGTTGGCGGTCTCATTCGCGTTCTTCTCACTCCTGTCGTTCACATTCTCCCTCTTGTTCGCCTCGCACCTCTCATTCACATTCACACTCTCGTTCTTCTCACTCCTCTTGTTCACATTCTCATTCACGTTCTTCTCGCTCCTGTCATTCACGTTGGCGCTCCTCTCATTCTTGTTCTCGTTCACATTCGCACTCCTCTTGATCATGCCCCTTGTCTTGCTGCCTCCTCTTGCAACCTTGCCCCGTCACCATGTCCCCTTGTCCTGATAAAAGTTAGTAAATGTTCAAAAAGAAGATAAAAACAAAGGGAAAATGAGAAAGGGGAGCGTACATTGAAGCCACGCAATGTGTCTGTTGGTCTTGTTATGCCTGTTCTTGTTGTGTGAAATCTTGCCTCCACACGGGCACATGTTCGATGTCATACGAGAGCGTCTCATCCTGTGTCCCCCCCCCAGTGATAACAAGTCTTTATTTACTCGTCGCTGTCCCGTATCCATGGCCGGCCCTCAACAAGGTATTGGAGGGCGGAGAGATCTTCTACTCTCCAACTGGGGGGGTCGCACCGGGGTAGCACAGGCAGTTGACCAACTTTGGCCAACATGAGGGGCAGACGATCTCCATCACTCCGGCCACCGGGTTCTTCTTCCTCCTGTACACACTCACACACTCCACGGTGAGTGCCCGTATCAAACAAATGAATAAAAAACAAATAAAAAGAAGAAAGGGGAAGACGTACATCCTGTCGAGGTACGACACGACCTTGTCCCACGCATGCAGCCGCCACCAGCACCAGTGCAGGCTACACCTGGCAAATAGGATCTTCCCGTTCTTGTTGCACACCACCCGCATCATCAACATGTCCGATGAGACCCACCTGATGAGTTGCCACGGGCCACCATCGAGTGAGTAAACATCGACGCTCTGGTTGGAGAGGCCCCAGAGCTTGAGCCGCTCGGAGTTGGAGGGCATCTCGACGATGGCGCGGTTGAGGCGGTCGATATCCTCCTGTTGACGAACATCGTGTTAGTATTTGTTTGTTGAATATAATAAATGAGGAAAAGGAAGAGAGGCGTACCAGTTCCTTGAGCCACGCCTCAAGTTCGTCATCCTTGTCTTCCACTTCCTCCTCTCGTTCGTCAGCAATTGGCATCTCGCTTATGTGCAAAACGCTTCGCTCCTTCTCCTGCACCGCGCTTGGCTCGTGTAGACGATGAGGAGGAGAGCACGTTGCAGCTGGGGAAGGGGGCTCAGAGGAGAGGTGAGCAGGGAGGTGTTGTTCGTCCGGTCGAGGCTTCTTGGCTAGGTGGAGCGGTGCCTCGCGGATGCGCTTGTTCCATCTGTACATACATGTATGTTAGTAAACAATAGGAGGAGGAGGAGGAGGAGGAGGAGGGAGGAAACATATGTGGCGTAGTGGTAGGCTTTGAAGATGTCGAAGAGCTCCTCTTCATCCGTCAAAAGGCCGATGTAGTTGGCGAAGACGCAGAAGAGTCAGCGGTAGAGGATGTCCACTCCATGGCGCTTGTCGTCAGTGTAGATGTGCATCTCGAAGTCGTGTACCTGGCCGTAGCACCTCCATCGATGGTAGTGGTGAAGGTAGTAGTTCTCACTCTCAATCTCGCTGAAGATCGTGGCTTGATCGTGGTCGATCTGCCGTGCTTGGTCTGGCAAGGCGGCAGGGAGACGCATGAGTAGATCTGCATGTGATACACACGTCTTGAACTTGTACTCCTGTAGTGAAAGATGTGCGTTAGCGATTAGCGATCAAAAACGCATTAGCGAGGGGAGGGAAACGTACGAGGTCGACATGGCGCTGCGCGATGACGTTGTGGAAGATGGACTTCCACATGTTCCCTCGCTTATATGTCGCAAGTGCCTTCTCGGCTTGCTCCCTGTAGATCACTTGGTGTTAGTAAAATGTAGAAACGTAAAAACGTAAAATCGTAGAAGATGGAACGTACATTGTCGGTTGCTTCTTGGGCTGTCGCTTCTTGCCGCCCTTGGAGCCGCGTCTCGTCCTCTTGTTGATGTTGTACTGAGCCGCCATCCGGCATGCTTCGCTTGGTTGCCTGGGCAATCTCAAAGATGGAAAGAAAGAATGCGTTAGTTAACGTTCACATCAAGATGAAAAATAAAATGGGGAAGAAGGAGAACATACGTGCTCATCTTGCTTGCAAGTCGCGTGCTGCTCTCCTTCTTGTTCAATCGGTCCTGAATCACAATAGATTGGAGTCCTGCATAGACATGCAGGGCTCCAATTAAGAACGGGGACCCTCAATCGAGCAAAATCGAAGGGGGGTCCCCCATACCTTTCTTGGTGCTGCCCCGTTGGGGAGCACGCATAAGGAAAAGAAGAAACAATGCCACGGAAGGTTTTAAAGCTGGCACCATACTGGGAAAAATCCGGACACTCACTCCAATTCATTTCCACGGAAGGCCAGCGGCTGTCTGGCCTTCCCTTAACTGATCGTGCCCCTCGACAGCGGAAGGCAAGTTGGGCACTGGCCTTACCTTATTCAGAAGGCCCCAGCGTCCTACCAACTTTTAGACTTCTTCAAGTCCAGAGTGCTCCCCAACGGGGCAGCACCAGCACAACCACTGGCCAACCACTGGCCAACCGCCAGGTTTTCGGCCGAAAAGAAGGCTCACTGGATTCGTCTGCGTTCATGTCGTGTCAGGTGCTGCCCCATCAGGGAGCACTCTCGCTTTCTTCATTTCAACTTGAGACTTCGTCTAGAGTGCTCCCCAACGGGGCAGCACCAGGAGCTTGGGGCCAGGCCTTGCGCGCAAGGTCAGTGCCCCTATTTTCTCTTCGCATTTTTATTTTCCTTCGTATTTCTTTTTATATTATTTCTACTTTCATTCTTTCTCGAGCGAGGCAGGCAAACGGGCAACACAGGCAAATGAGTGCTCCTCATCGGGGAAGCACCAGCTAGCCGGGCAGTCATTGACTTGCCTGCGCACCATGGCACACCAGTGATCAGGTACATCCCTCCATCTCCTCCATCCATTCTGATTTAATGAACACTACTGACCATTGCTTCTCAATCATAGGTTCATCTGGCAAATCTTCGCGTAGCGGCTTGTCTAGCACATCTTCGAGTAGCGGCTCGTCTAGCAAATCTTCGAGTAGCAGCTCACATGTCCCCACACTTTGTACGTTCCCCATTATTAATTTGCTTTGATCATTTCGAATGGTCGTCTCACGTTTCACCATTTGCAGCATCACAAGCCGTCAATGAGTGGATCAGGTATGCCGATATGCGTTTCACGACCAAAGCGCAAGTCGAGGAGATGCACAAGCTCCTCAAGGAGGTGCACAGCCACCTCTGCAAGACGGATGAAGTATCGCGCCACGAGACCATGACCTTCTTCGCCAACAAGGTCCACAACATCTACTACGACCACGCTACTTGGGACCAGGGGGAGCGAATCCGGCTCGAGATTGAAGGATTGGGCGAATTGAGGGATCAGCATGGCGGTGCACGAATCTCCAAGGAAGCCACGGAGTGGATAGCCAGCAGCCTGACCGCAATGGTAGCATCCCTCTCTTGCCTCTCTCATTCTGCTCTTCCACGTCATTGTTTTCAGTGCTAATCATCATACGTCTTACAGCTTACTACGCAGCGTGGAGCTCTACGCAAAGAGATCACCAAGCTTCTTCTGTCAGACTTTGAGGAGCACTCACCACTTCTTCCCATCACCAAGTACAAAGCGCTACTCGCGAAAGGTACGTCTTCCTACTTCATCTACTTTTTCTTTTTGATCATCTTCTTATCATCTTTCTTTTTTCTACATACATACAGACAAAGAACGACGCAAGCAGCTGGTGCATGAGGCCATTCACGGTATCAACGAGTACATGCACGACGACGACGAGCAGCCTGCAGACACGGAGACCCACTCGGCGAGGTCGTTCAAGTTCTGGTACAATTGGATTCGAGACAGTTGCGACCCTGGAGCGAAATCGCAGGAGTCATGCATGTTCACAGCAATCAAACAGAAGGTACATGCTTTCTACAACACACACACACACACACACACACACAAAGAAGGCACTTACTAATACTCATGTCCCTCGCAGTACGGACAGAAGCAGCCAGACACAACAGAAGATGAACCCAATCTCAATGTAGGCAACACAACGTTCAGGGAAGGGTCGACCGAGCTGCACAGACAGGACAAGGATAACAACGTGGGCGGATTCGATATCGCTGGCTTTGCAGGCTCGTATTCCTCCAACTACGGCGACAACCTCAAGGACGAACCCACCAACGAGGACAAACCCATCAACGAGGATGAACCCAGCAACGAGGACAAACCCATCAACAAGGACGAACCCAGCAACGAGGACGACGAGGTATCCCCCAACAAGAGCCAGCACGGTCTCACTACGCCGCAGGTATGCTTTCCTAACTTTTAAACGTGCGTCGTGAGTGAGTGGCTCACACCTTCACTCTTCTCATACAGGGCCTTCAGAAGATGATTGAAGAGGTTATGAGGGCTGAGGAAGTGAACAAGAAGGCACAGATCAAGAGGAAGAAGGAGCAAAAAGCAAAGCAGAAGGCGCACAATGACAAGAAGGAGGAGCAAGAAGCAAAGAAGAAGGAGGAGCAAGAAGCAAAGAAGAAGGAGCAAGACAACAAGAAGAAGGAGCAAGAAGCAAAGAAGAAGGAGTGAGATGACAAGAAGAAGGAGGAAGAAGCAAAGAAGAAGGAGTGAGACGACAAGAAGAAGGAGGAAGAAGCGAAGAAGAAGGAGCAAGAAGCAAAGAAGAAGGAGGAAGAAGTGAAGAAGGAGGAAGAAGTGAAGAAGAAGGAGCAAGAAGCGAAGAACCTTGATGAGGAAGACAACAACACAAAGAGTGGAAACAAGAGGCTCATGAACGTGAAGAACAAGAGGCTTCCGTCGTCGAAGAAGATGAAGACCAAGCGCCCCATCACGAGGAGCGAGGTGAAGAAGATTGCGACAGAGAAGGCCGCACACAACACTCTGACAAAGCAGACTTCAAAGTGTATGTAATGCCCTTTGCTGCACATGCATCTAAACATCAGCTAACATGCAACACAACACAGACACAGACACAGAGTCCGGCGGGCACATGTGGACAGCTAGTCTGCAGGCGTTGGAGATGGCCAACACGTTCAAAGCGGTTCTCATAGACATGCCCACTCCAGGTCTGACGAAAGTGCCCATGCCCAAGGAGTTCAACAACGATCTGGGTCTCCACAACAAACTGAAGAAGCTGCTGGCTGCTGTCATGGCTGATTGGGGCGGCGATGATGACCCTGGTCTCTACCTGTTCTCTTCGGAGGATGGGAGGCTGGCTGGTGGGACCATGGTCCACATTGGCTACACTTGAGTGCTGAGCCTCACCCCCATCCGCCCAAAGACTGTACATATGCGTTTATGCAAGTTTATTCGTCCTCATACATCAAATTTACTCGCCCTTCTTCACTTCCTATTAACCTCAAGCTAGCCACCTTGAGCTTCTTCGTCCTTACCTCAGCTGGCCATCGCATTTCCTCAAGCCTCTTCTTGTGGGCCAGAGGCAGGCCAGCTTCCTCGACGTTCTTGGCCCTTCCCCACCCAAATTATGCCACGATCTGCATGGCAGCGCACAACGTCGAAGTTCTTGGCCCTTATTTTTTCCCAGTGTAGGCACTGCATCGAAGCGCGCTGGGCAGCCATAAGCAAGAAGAACTGTGCTCTACCAGAAAAACAGCAGTTTTGTGGGGACCATTTGATGTCGGTGCAGAAGCTCCAAGACTAGTTCCCCTAAGCTCTCGCACTTGCTTGAATTTGCTTGCCAAACAACCCCTCGTGTTGCGCGTTTCAATGAGGAAAAAGAGAAAAGCCAACGAAACTACTGTAATCGAGCTTTTCCTTCCCTAGTAGGGGCCGTGGTCGGGTTGGATGATGGTGACGGAGTCGACCACGAAGCCACCGCCGGTGAGGACATGCTCCCAAGTGATGTGGGTGCTGTTGTGCACCACCATGCGATCGTAGCCCGTCATCGCGGGGAACCACCATCGGAAGGCGGACCAGGGACCTGAGGAGCCAGGGAACGTTAATCATCATGCTGATCTAGGCAGTGGGTTCATGGCGGTGCATGATGCCTCTCTACCTCTTGCGCCGAAGGTCGGGTCGAAACAGAAGCCGGCCACCAATGGACAGCCGCCGCTGCCCGAGATCACTTGGAAGGGAGCCTTGAGGTTGTCGTAGTGGTGGGCCAGCACTTGCCCCTTCACCACCGGCCACAACCTCTCGTACGAATGTTGGTGCGAACTAATGTACATGTCGACCTACGTAGAACGACCAGCGATGAAGTGAGCTCCCAGTTCCATCAAGAAATCAACTTGGACGGAGGGATCGATGCGTACCCCATACTGCATGAGTATGCCTTCCAGTGCGTCCTGCACCACCGGGGCGTCCAGCGCGCAGTACTCTCCCGAGTTGGAGCAGTACATCGGGTGATGGGCGTACACGATGATCCATGGCCTCGTGGCCCTGTTATCAAACGGACGTCGGTCGAGTTCATGTCGGTCACCATTCGTCGTTGGGGCACTCTGGGGGAGGGGGGTACCTGTTGGCTTGGGCCTGCTCCAGATCCTGGATGAGCCACTCTCGCTGCGCCGAGATGATGTCGGCCTTGTGATTGTCGATGTGGTCCGTGGTGAGGGCGATGAAGTGGACCAGGCCCGCGTCCCAGCTGTACCACATGTTTCCATTCTCCTTGGCCGCTCCCGGCATACGGCTGAAGGCAACGCAGCGCGGGGGCGAGTGAGCGCAGAACGAGCGAAAAGAGGATTGTGAGGCGAGGTACAAGCGGTTGATGTAGTGACGGTACTGGTCCTTGCCGCCTCGTTCGTGGTTGCCCACGCAGGTCATGTAGGGCACGCGAGCCGTGATCGGTTCCATCATCTGGAAGAAGAGATCTCCAACCTGT
>CDFB01048841.1:0-10053 GCA_000826425.1 Acanthamoeba lugdunensis | reverse complement strand
GTCTCACTCCCATGTTTTCGTTTTGTGATGCAGCAGCGGACCAGGACAACATGGTGCAGAAGCCGGAGGGGTTTGTCGCGAGGCTTGTACAGAAGGCGATCGACAACATCCAGATCACCATAGAGAAGATCCACATCCGCTACGAAGACAACCGATCGGAGGTAAAAACTTCGTTCACCTTATATGAAGGTCTGGTCCTTGAACAGAACCTCGCTCATCTCGCTGATTCATGAATCCCGCATCACAGCACCCCTTCGCCTGTGGCTTGACGCTGGACCAGCTATCTGCACGGTCCACCGACTCTGCATGGAAACCTGCCTTCCTCACAACTGAACATGAACTCGTGCATAAGGTAAGCGTCCTACTCTTGCAGCTGTACCCTTTCCTGGGCAGCGCTCACCTGGCGCCTGCCGCGTTCCCTTGTGTCCTGCAGTTGGTCGAGATCAAGAATTTGGCCGTTTATTGGGACACCGACGCCACCTTCATGAGCTATGAATCGACGGCAGAGCTGAGCAAGAAGCTGAATGACCTGGTGCGTGTTCTTGCGTTCTCCGTGTACACACTGTGCCACTAATTGCCACATGCCCCCTATTTGCAGATCTTGTCGTACGAGGACTCCAAGAAGACCGCCAAAGCTCCACATTACATCGTGCGGCCGGTTTCCAGCGAGCTCAAGGTACCATGAACACCTGACCTCGCGTTGGCGCATATCTCCATTGAACACCTCCCGCCCTTGGCATTTTGGTGGCTAGGTGATCATCAACAAGGAGCGACTGCCCAATATGGAAATACCCAAGGCTACCATCAACTTTCTCCTGGAGCGCGTCTCGCTGGGTCTCGAAGAATCACAGTTCCGCGACATCATCGGTCTGCTCAACTGGTTCCAGCTGCAGGCCAAGGGGCGCAGGGTACGAGGCCTTTGCTCTTGTGAACCAGTTTGGTGCTCAGCCCGTTGGGCTGCTGATTGAACACTCCATAACATCACACATTGGCATCTCAGTACCGCAAGCTGCGTCCGCAACAATCGCCCATGAAAGACCCCAAAGCGTGGTGGACCTTCGCCACCAACTGTGCTCTCAAGGACGTAAAGGAAAAGCGACGGAAGTGGACGGGCGAGTACTACACCGAACGGCGAAGGGACAGGCTCGAGTACATCAAACTGTACAAACTGAAACTGCGAGGCTACGAGCCAGCTCCCCGACTTGCCGAGTTGGAGCGCAAGTACAGCTACGAGGACTTGCTGTAGTACGTACCCTGTCCGAATCAGTCTGCCCGGGTCTGTGGCTGATTCCACTCTTCTTCAATGCGTTGCAGTTTCCGTTCGCTGGCTGAGTTGAAGCTTGACCTCGCGCCCGAGAAGATGCCCCACAAGCAAGAGACGTCCAGTTGGCTCAGCTACTTCGGGCTGGGATCCTCGTCTCCAGCTGCTCCAGCCTCTGGCGCTGCTTCGGTAAGAGACCAGTAGCGGCTAATGCAATTAAGTTAGCTCTACTCACAAATCCAATGCAGGGGCAAACCGAGAACTGGGACGCTTTGCTGAGTATGGTGACGCTGGAGCAGAAGAGGAACCTCTACGCCTCGATTGGCTATACCACTGACGAAGAAGAGTCCACTGTTATCATCCCCAAGGACGTATGTCCCCTCCCACCGTCCTTGCTCCTTTATTGTCACCAACAAGGCCAATCCTAACCGTTCTTCCCCTCCAGTACGTGCAATTCAAGATCAACTTCCACCTCACCAACGGCAAGGGAGTGTTCAAAGACGCGGACAGAAAGGACATCCTGTTCGGTCAATTCGACGAACTCGATGTGGGTGTGTCCGTGCGCCAAGGCTCCTTCTCGGTATCCGTCTCTCATGAACCGATCGACCCGCCTGCGCTGCTCATCTCGACTTCTCTCCTCCGTCTTTCAGGTCGTCGCCAGCCTAGGCGGGGTTGGCCTGTACGATCGCTTCACGGAGGACACCAAGTTTCCGTGCCTTATGCGACCGTCACGAAGGTTGCAGCGATCGAAACGAGCGCTTGACCAAGAACCTACGCCCATCTTCACCGCCCGGTTCGACTTCAAGCCGCCAGACCAACCGAGCCTGGACTTTGCTTTCCGGCTGACACTGGGCGCTCTCGATTGCGTGGTGCCACCGCGTGTCATTGGCCGCCTGGGTACGTTGGATGATACGCCACTCACGCCAAGTGACGGTCGTACTGATAACAGGTTTTTCCAATAGTTACCTTTTTCCTGGACAAGATCGTGATGGACCTGAAAGACCTCCGATCGGCGGCGCAGAGCAGGCTGCGCGCTCTTCGGAGTGCCACCAAAGCGCAGCTCATGAGCTTCTTCAGCTCTAGGAAGGCCTTCACCATCGATGTCGATGCCACGGTACAACATCTCCCCCTACACCGCCACACCGGCTTGTAATTCTCAATTGGTCCTTTCTTCTCTAGGCGCCTCTGATCATCTGGCCGAAGGACTTTCAAGACCCCGACTCCCTCGCGCTGATTGCTGATCTGGGTCAAGTCAACTTCTCGACCACCAATCAGGGAGAAGCTGACGATACCTTCAACGAGAAAGAGGTTCGAGCGACGTGCTTGGAAGAACATGCTGGGGGGCGCAATGGCTCATTTGTTTGGCCCTGCTTCTCATAGGTGCACGAGGACGACTTCTACGATCAGTTCAACATCCAGATCTCGTCCGTACAGGCGCTCCTTACACCCTACACCTCGAACTGGCGGCCCGTACTCAAGGTAGGCACACTCCGGTCAGACCTCTGGCCTCTCCCACACGTGTTTGATGCTTTGTTAACGGGGTTGCCACTCTGCGCATATAGCAAAAGCGAAAGCCGAACGAACCACCAAGCCCCATGCACTTTGTGGAGAAGTTCGACATCAACCTCAAGTTCGGCATTTGCAAAGTGCTCTCCGGCCCCGAGCTGGCGAAAGTCCTGTACGACGCGTCCACCTGCGCAGGCGCTCCCGCGTTGCTAGGGTGAGGTTTGGACTGACCCGTTTCTCCCTTTCTTTTCAAGGCTCATCGGTGATTTGCCATCGCTCAAGTTCTACCTCTCACCCGTCAAAATTGCGAGCTTGATTGGCATGATCCTGCGGCTGTCTGATGACCTGGATGAAACCCTGCGGCTGGATCACCCCGACATCGTCACCTTTGAGGAGCAGCAAGAAAAGTACGGCCCCGCACTCTCGCCGATTTCTTGCGCCCAGCAGACTTACTTAACGCCATCTGCACAGACTGGCCATCACCGAAATCAAGACAAAGCAGCAAAGGAGTCCTCAGGACAAGCTGCGAAACAAGATCTTCGAGTTGCGGTTCACCGTACCCAAGGCGTCGCTGATGCTGCGTAACGTCCTCCTGGGCGAGAAGGAGACCGATATCGTCAGGGTAATCTGCACTTCCTAACTCGTGCGTTGTGAAGTGCACGGAACAACTCTAACCGTGCTGTGGTACGCACGAGCAGATTTGCCTCAGGGGACTAGCGGGTCAGTTCGTGTACCGCAAGTTCGACATGGCGGTCTTCGTTGGCCTACACAACATCTCTGTAAAGGACATGCTGCAGGTATGACTCGCAAAAGCCCCAGCGTGTGCCGAGCCACTGCAGCCAACACATACGCACACACAAACGCAAACGCCACACAGAAATGGGGTCCGGAGTTCCGCTTTCTGGTCACCTCGAAGCCCATGCCGCTGCCCATTCCGCACCACCTGAGAAAGAGTACGGACTTCGAGAGTCAGGCGAAGGAGCAAGCCAGCCAGCAGAGCAAGGAAAAGCGAACCAAGCCTTCGGAGAGCGACCTGATCAAAGCCTACTACTTCATGATCAAAGAGGTACGGGCGTGAGCTTCACGGAAAAGGGTTTGTCCACTTAACTTTTTACCTCCGTAGCATTCACCCGAGTACGAGAGGGTGGACAACATTCTCCACATCGTGGCGAATTCGCTGCACCTCATGGTGAACCGAGAGACGGTGGTGTCTTTGCTGAATGCCGTTGATGTGTTCATGGGCCATTTGTACGTGATCTTCCCCGTCCTCTTCTCATTGCCATAGGTAAGTATGACGTTAGCTGACTAGCTCGCATCGCCTTCTTTCACACCAGCAATCCCATGTATGAAGCACGAAAAGCGTACCGGGAGGCACTCATCAAAGCCGGCAAGGTCAAGCCGCCAATGAAGCCCGACACGGAGCCTCCGCCCATGCGACAGCCGACTCCGCGCATGAGCGCCAGTCATCTGCGAACAACGATCTTCAAGGTACTGCTTCCCTTGTCGCTGGTAGGCGTCTTTGTTACTTGTGCTCTTGCTGACTGACGTTACCTCTTTTCTTGTCCACCACAGCTCACCGCGGTGCTGCAGCAGTTCACCCTCACGCTCAACCAAGAAGGCAAAAAGCTCGCGCTCTGCACATTCGGCACGTCGTCCGTGCAGTACGACCACTATGACGAGACTCTCGCCCTCAAGGTCACCCTAAGCACGCCTTACATTCCCTCGCGGCCACTTGTCTCACTATAACGCGGTGTGCAGGCCATCCTGGGTAACGTGGACATCTACGACCTCACCCCCGAGGCTCTCTACTACCACATTGCCGAGATCAGAGGCGAAAAGTTGGTGGAGTTCACTCTCGAGACATTCAGCCGGAAGGACGCGGATTTCCCTGGCTACGACTCGCTGATTCATATCCTTTCCACCACAAACTCTGCCGTGTGTGTGTGTGTGTGTGTGTGTGTGTGTGTGTGTGTGTGTGTGTGTTCGTGTGTGTGTGTGTGTGTGTGTGTGTGTGTGTGTGTTGTGTCGCCGCTGTGTCTCGCCGCTGTTGAATCCTTAACTCATGTGCACGCGCTCGTCTCAACTCGATCCGATTCATTGCGTTACGCAAGTTCTTGAGAGAAGTGGCCAACTACATGGCCGAGCTTCGCGTTATGCACGGGCTCGTATCGGAAGCGGCGCACAAGATCACCGAAGCGGCCTCAGAAGCCATGGAGAACCTGAAGAAGAATGGTACTGTTGACCCTCCCCAAACGCTACACCAGCGGTCACCTTCTAACGCTTCTCAACGTGCAGTGATCAAATACGAGGCAGTGATAATCAATCCACAGCTCGTGATTCCGCGAAACTCCAAGTCCAAGGAACATGCGATCGCTGACCTTGGTCAGATCTCCATCTTCAACCACGTCGAAGAGGTAATCTCGTGCTTCCTTGCGGAAAGCAGTAGCCTCTCACAGCAGGTGGTTAGACAGGTCTAACATTCTTTCTCAAAAGGTGGAGGGCAGTACATGGCTGGAGAACATCTCCATATCGATGAACTCGATGAACCTCAGGTGCACCACGGACAAGGTGCCCACCTCCAGTCCGCACTATCAGATCATCAAGGACATCGACGTCATCCTGGAACTGCAGCGGCCTTCCGACGACAAGGAGCACACATATCCGGAGATCAAGGTAGGCCACCACACAAACGCTCAGCTTCGTCTTTCTCGAGATTAATCGTCTCACCACCTCTTGTGCAGATCTCGGGCAACATCTCCTCTATTGAGGTGTCCCTCACAGACTCGCAGTTCACCATGCTGCTGGGCATTTGGAAGGAGAATATGCTCGAAGGACCCAACGCGCTTGACGACGACCGTACACCACCGACTTCTTTCGAAATTGCAACAGTCGCGCCGGCCCATCCGTGGTTATCTCACACTTGGTTTCTTTACGTAGTGGCGCACGACGAAGAGGAAAAGAAGAAAAAGGACGCAGCGGCCAACGACAAGAAGAAGGTGGAACACAAGGAACCATTCATCAACATGCAGATTGCGCTTACCATGGGCCGGCTCGCGCTGGAGCTCACCAAAGACCCGTCGCCAGCAACATTGTATGTTTATTCGCCCTCGTCCTTTTGTCGGCCTCCTGTGCCTGCCGTGTTGGCTCACACTTTGCTTCACAGCCACCAGCGCAACGACTCTCCTCTGTCGCCCTATCCCGACTCGATGGTCAAGGCTGACGTGGAAAAGCTCAAGCTGTTGGTTCTTCTCCTGTCGAACGACTCCATCGTGGTACGCGTGCCTACCTACACTCTTCTTGAGGTGAGTAGCTGTGGGGGCGGCCATGAATTCTCACCGTTGCTTTGCGTTTGCAGACCGAGTTGTCCGCGCGCGATGTCAACCTGCTGGACACTCGGCCCACAGACAACCAATTCCAGGTACGCATATGGTAGCTAGGTGCGCCCGAACCTGGGCTGGACGCTTACGCTTTGGCTTCCTCCACTGCAGCACCTCATCACGACCAATGGCGAGGACCTACTGAAGATCAAGGACTTCCTGGCCTCGTCCCTAGGCAGCGACGCGGAGTATACCGATGACGCGAGCGAGCGCGAAGTCGACCCCACCACGGACAAGGGCAAAGAACGAGAAGGGAACGAGGCCAGCTCGCCGGCAGCCGGCCGACTCAAGTCATCCACGGGCCAGAAGCGCTCGCAGAGTCTCCGCCACAGCTCCCCCAAGTCATCGAAGGGCAGCATGCGGCTTAGTGACGAGAAGAAGCCAGACAAGCGGAGGTAGGCTATCTTTTCGGCAGGGAACTGAGGGCGTAATTGCTCACGCGAGTCGTATGTGCGATCTCGACACACAGGAAACTGCTGGTTCACTACGTGCGAAAACCAGACGGAGAACAGAAGATGTCGGCAGAGCTCATGTGTGCTCGTGGCGTTATCATCCCCGACGCGGTCTATGCCATCAAGGTGCCCATCACCCAACAATAGCCCAGGGCTATTGCTTGCGCTTGGCTCATGTATCATCGCTGCGCGCAGGACTTCGTATGGCCCAAGATCGACGAGCTCACGCGGATCAATGATGAGAGACAGCAGCTGGCTCCGCCTTCGCAGAAGCCTCAGTCTGAAACCTCGCAGCGGTTCCAGGTCTTCACACCGTTTGGCTGCAAGATGATGGTCTTCTCATGCGCGCACCTGTTTTTCGTTGTTGCCTACAGATGTGCTTCCATGTGCGCGATCCCGAGCTGTACTTCCTCGAGGACCCAAAGCGGTTGGACACGCCCCGAGTGCTCGTGCGCACGGATCTTATCTATCGCTATCTCACCGACTCGCACATCGACAACCTCACCTACGCCATGTCGGTCGTGCTCGAGCGTTTTGAGATCCGAAAGAGCGCGCTCGACGTACGTCTCTTCCCTATCGCGACGCCTGTCAGCCATGATGGTTGCTGCGCCCATCTGACCTCCCTGTTCACTTTGTCACACTGTAGGATTGTGGCGAGGCCATTCTGCCGCCCATCGATTTCTCCTTCAACTATGAGAGAGTGGGACCCAAGCTGGAGGTCTACGCCCACCTCGATCCCATCAACCTGACCTTCTCCTACAAGGTACCCGCGCCTGTCCACACTCCATTTCATTCGTATTTTCCACTCCCATTAATCTTTACGCCTCCAATTAGGACTACCTGCTATTGAGCAAGGTGGTGGTGGCCCTGGCCCCGCCTTCCAACCCCGACGCCGAGACTGGCACCAGCGAAGGCGCCTACCAAGGACCCGGGACCATGGCTGAGACGTCGCTCGGCTCCTCCCGTTCCAATCCCGGACCCGCCACTGTGCCGTTGGCCGCGTCTCTGCGCGAGATGCCTCTCTCCTCTTCGTTCACCGCCGTGCCAACGGGCTCTAGCAGCAAGAAGGAACTCGAGCCTACAGGCACGAGCACGGGTATGAAGAAGAGCCTTGTGCTGGGCGGAACCTTCTCTGCTGGCGCTGCGACTGCCGGAGCAGGTACGCGTTTTTTCCTTTGTTTCCTCCCCCCCAACCACGCTCCTCTGACCTTTTGATTGACACGACCTTGTGCGTCTGACCGCTAGGTACGGCCCTCACCGTTGAGGTCTCCAAGCCACAGGACCCGGACCACAAAGCTCTCACGCTGCAAGACATCCCGTTGGTCACGCAAACGGTATAGCTCGGCCGCATGCCCTCCTCGAAGATAATGGTAGTTTGGCTAACCTTGCTTTGTGGCAGATCAATGTTGAGATCGGCAACCTCCGTCTGTTCTTTATCAACGATTGTCGCGAACTGGTGCCGCTCATCGACGCGCGCATCACCTCGCTCTCGGCTCAGCTCACCCAAGTGATGCCACAGGTAGTCATTTCTAATCCCACATTGGCCGAGAGCATACCTTGCTGGTGCTGATTCTTCATCTGTTGCCGCACAGATCGAAGGAACGATCAACTTCAAGCTGAAGGCCCAGTACTACAACGTGCAGTACGCCAAGTGGGAGCCTGTCATTGAGCCATGGACCTGCGAGGTCGACGTACGTGACGCCAGCAGTGTTCGAGTGAAGAGAGAGAGAGAGAGAAGTGTTGATCATCTTCGTGGTGGCGTGCAGATCGAGAAAACGTCGCTCGTAACGCTGAAGGGAATGGAAGTGTTGAATCTCAACATCACGAAGGCCTTCTTCGACACCATGGACTCCACCATCGAGACATGGAAGGAAGACATGCGCAACGCCACAGTCAAGGACATGGAAGTGGTACGCAAGCACACCCCCCCTTTTTTTTGGCTGTCATTCCATTTGACTTACTCGCGCCGTCGGGTACTCCAGGCTAAGAAGACCGCGGAGAAGCGCAAGGGATTCTCGCCATTGTTCCTATCAAACATGTCAGAGCAGCCCATCCGCTGGTGGTTCCCTACAGTACGTAACGCATTTTGAGGGCGAGAGCCCTTCGTTTGGTTCGTGTCGGGTGGTTTGGCTCACTGTGGATGTCATGGAGCGCAGCCAGGCCACGAACCCAACAAGCGCAAGCTCAAGCCGAATGCGGTGATTCCCCTTCGCGAAGAGCTTCAGAAGTGGGCCGACGCACCCAAGGCCACCAACTCCAAATACGCCAAGTCGGACTCGCAGCGGTAATCACCACTCCTGCAAGAGGTTTGGGGACGAGCCGCGTCGCTCAACTCAATGCTTACTTGTCTCCATGCATAATGCTCTCTGCCAGGACCATCGCTATCGAGCTGCACAAAATCAACGAGTTCCGAGAGATCGGCAACCTACCGCTGCACAAGGTGGGCAAGTACCTCATTCCGCTCCTTCCCATCGAGACCGAGGAGCAGGTCTATGCCATTTACGAGGTACATTCCCCACAGAGTGTGCGACCAACTCAGCAGCTAAGAGCAGGCTAAATGACGGTTGATCGTGTGGTTGGGCGTGTTGTGTACAGGTCGCGTTGGTGGATGGCAGCAAGATGCTTACCCTACGCTCCAACATCCTGTTGCGCAATGAGACTTCGCTCATCCTAGACGTCCAAGTGCAGCGATGGAACAAGACAGTCCACAACGAACTCAAGTCCATGGCGCCTATGACCTCGCAGGCGGTGCCCATCTGGCCGTCAAAGACGCGAGCCAACTCCGTGTGGTTCCGCCCCGCGGGTCTCACCGGCAAGGCGCAGCTCAGCGAACTGTTGACTGCCAAGGAGTCCGAGTGCGGCTGGTCCGAAACGGGAATCAAGTGCTTCGAGCAGGTGTCGAACAAGCACTACCTCAAGTGCCCGGCTGTCTCTGCTGAGGCGCAACCGTGCTACCTCGCCGTCAACCTCCAAGTGCAAACCAAGCCCAATGCCAAGTACGTGTGTGTCGTGCTTCGTGTCTTGCGCCTTGCCCCCTTTTCTCACTTGCTGCTGCAGGGAAAGGTCCAAGGGTGATCACGTGATTACGATCTCGCCGCCGTTGATCCTCGAAAACGTGCTGCTGTGCGATATGGAGTACGCCCTGGTCGACTCCAAGGTGGGCACGCAGCAGAAGGGATTCCTGGCCAGAGGCGAGCAAGTGTCCATCCACCAGCTCGACCCCGAGGCCGAGCTCAAGCTCACCATCGCCATCCCAGGTTCGTGACCGGCGCCAGGCCCTGCTTATCTTAACGATCAAGCTGTTCTTCGCTAATCACCCTTTCATCACAGGTTACAAGCGAAGCGTGTTGGTCAACATCACCGGCCCTTCCATCGCCAAGAAAATCGATCTGCCGCCCACACGCACCAACGCACATCACCTCTACGTCAACTTGCACAACCGGTGCGTGTTCCTTCC
>CDFB01048463.1:0-11000 GCA_000826425.1 Acanthamoeba lugdunensis | reverse complement strand
GGCGGTGCAGTCGCTTTTTTTGGGGCGGCTGTCGCGCGCAAGAAGCTGCGACAGCGCCAGAAGAAGCAGCGCACCAATCAGACGGTGCATCGTGGCATCATATGCGGCGACTGTGGCGACATCATCCGGGGCATTCGCTACATGTGCGCCAATTGTACTGCCGCCCTCGAATTTCTGCAGATTTATTTAATCCCTTCAATTTGGAGCTTTAGTGCACGCATGCTCATTGGTATCGTCGTTTCTCTACGTGGAAGGTGCCGACTTTGATTTGTGCGAGACATGCGAGGCGAAGGAGGGCCACTACAAGACGCACGTCTTTTTGAAGATCAGGATCCCCATACCGGCCCTGGCCATCCCGCCAGGCGCTCTCCTGCCCGTCCTCTACCCGGGCGGTGCCATTGGCGAGATCTCGCACGCCGAAGTGAAGGAGCTCAAGCGAAAGACTCACTGTACGACGAAACCTCAATCGCCTCTGTTTGCCTGTCGCCTACGTACTGACATTCATCGGATGACACAGTTGACGAAGTGGAGCTGGAGGCGCTGTTCGAGCAGTTCAAGGCGCTGGCCACCTCCAAGAACGGAATCGACAAGGACACCTTCGAGCGATGTCTGGGTCCTCTGGGCGTGGAGACCAACCTCATCACCGATCGGATATTCAAGTTCTTTGATCAAGGTGCAGCTCGTCTCGTCCTCCTTTCAGTTCTTCTTCATGCACGCGCTGACTAACGTGACGCTCATCGTGCGCGCACTCGATGGCAGATGGAAATGGAACGATCGACTTCTCGGAGCTGGTGTGCGGGTTGTCAGTGCTGTGCAAGGGAACACCAGAAGAGAAGATCAAATGTATGAACGCTCCCTTGTTCTTACCTCCTCTCGTTCGGCGAGTCCTCCCTTTACTGACCCTACGCTTGGCCACAGATGCCTTCAAGGGATACGACTTGGATGGCGACGGCTGTACGCGCCCCGTCTTCCATTTCATTGCATTCTCTCCAGCCATCGATCTGCTAAGCACGATCCGCTCTTCCCTCCACCAGACATTGACAAGGAGGAGCTGTACAAAATGTTTAAGGCCTACTTCTACCTGTCCATGGAGGCCGTGCGAGAAGCCGTCAAGGTGATCGAAGAGGAGCTCATCCTCAACTACAACGATAACAACACGAACCCCGTGTCGTCGGCCTTTGTCGGCCTGCCTGACGCGGAAACACAAGAGGGTAAGGGCCGCACTCGCGCGGTGTGACTGGCGAGAGACCGCACTTGTGCTGACATTCCGCTCTCCGGCGTATATAGACTCGATCACAAAGCAACCTGAGGATGCGCCGCTGAACAACGAGGATCTATCGCCCATCATGGACTCCATGTACCAGGTCGCCATCGAGGAGATGGTGGAGAAGGCCTTCTCCGCCGCTGATGTAAATAACGACGGCAAGATCACCTACGAGGAATTCAGGTATCTGCGATCCACCCACACTCACAGCAAACTCGCATTACTCACTCCCCGTGGATGGGAAATGCAGGGCTTGGGCGCTGCAGGACCCTACCATGATCTCTTGGCTGGAGGCCCTCGGGTCCGTCTTCTAGAGTAACCGAACTCGAGGTAAGAAGGCCAATATTTATGTGGTGACTGATGCACAGAACAACAATGAACACGCCAATTCACTCTATACACTCTATATACACTTCATGTTCTTATACACTTCACACTTTTGCCTCACCGCGGGTGGACGACACTTCTTTTTCTCCATTGAATTCAGTTCCCTTTACTGTCTCTGTTTTCCACGAATTTACACCTCACCTGTTGCATGTGCAACAAACCAGAGGGAACACGGACAGATTTCATGCCGTGCAACGATGGCCCTTCAATCACTTTACCATCCCGCTGGTCGGGGGTTGAGGTCGTGGCAATCGCGAGCTCGGGTCTAGTTTGATTACAGCCCGCCGGAGAAGCGGGTCAAATCCGACCGCGCATCCTTGGGCACACACCGCACCACATGCGCGAAGGGGCACTCTCTCGGTGGCGGCGCTGGGCGAATTCCCAGGCAGTTGACAGTGGTGCCTTTCAAATTGAAGTCGCTCAGCACTTGCCGGACCACCTACAAAAGGCATCCGTGCACTGACCATTTCATTAACTCAACGCAGCGCAACACCAGCACAAGCCCGAGCACACACTCGCAATCTCCATTCATCCTCTTCAACCACCACACCACACCACAACTAATATGAGCGACCACCACCGCAAGCCCCGTCAGCTTACGGCCAGTGTTGGACTGCTGGCTCTCATGCTGCTGATCTTGCTCGCACACGCCTCCCCGACGCGAGCCGGCAGCGACGGCGAGGACCAAGGCTGGTGGCACAACTCGAAGAGCCCCAAGTCCTCCCCGTCCTCTTCTCCGTCGTGCATGATCAAGCAATCCGAGTCGCCCTCTCCGCCGATGTCGACGTGCCCGCCTAAGAAGTCCGAATCGCCCTCCCCGGTGCCGTCTGAGTCGGCATCTCCATCGCCCTCAGCGTCGGTCTCCCCGGCACCCTCCGAGTCGGCTTCTCCCTCAGCATCGGCCTCCCCGGTGCCATCCGAGTCGGCATCTCCATCGCCCTCGGCGTCGGCCTCCCCGGTGCCCTCCGAGTCGGCCTCTCCCTCAGCATCGCCCTCCCCCCCGGAGTCAGCTTCACCCTCTCCCCCGGAGTCAGCTTCGCCTTCGCCCTCGGCCCCGGCGTCGCCTTCGGCCTCACCGTCAGCGTCGTCCCCGGCCAAGCCCTCGCACTCGCCCACACCCACGATGATGTGCCCGCCCAAGCCCTCGCGGTCGCCCTCGCCGAAGCTCACCACCAAGCGCCCGCCCAAGCACTGCACCTGCCAGTGCGCCTGCCCTTCGGCCTCGCCCTCGCCCACGTGTGGATGCCCCTCGCCCTCGCCCTCGAGCGCGCCCCAGTGTGGATGCCCGTCGTCCACCCCCGAGGCTTCGCCATCGCCTTCAACCTCGTCGTGCCCGCCGAACAACGCTCGCCTCGGCCAGGCCGCCGACTTCAGTGCCTTCGTATTGGGCAACTCGTCGGCGGTCGGTCCGTCGCTCGACATGGTCAACGGCGACTTCGAATCGGCGGCTGCCGTGCGCGGCGGACTGCGCCTGCGAAGCTTCGGCGTCAACCAGGCGGTCTCCGGAGCCGCATGCACCGACGGAGAGAGCCAGCGCTTCACGCTGATCGCGGAGGGCGGCACCATCGACTACTCCAACGGGCAGCTCTTCTGCGGCAACCTGTTGGCTTCGGGCGACGCCGAGATTCTCAGCGCCCCGTCGTTCGGCGGCGGCAGCGTCATGGTGGGCGACGTGACCGAGCTGAGCGGGATCGACTTTGACGAAGCCGTCCGGGAGCTGCTCGACGAAAGCGAGACCCTCTGCAGTGCTGTTGAAGACGGCGAAGCCACTGACGCCGAGGTCGATTCATCGGGCGGCATTACCCTCACCGCCACAGGCGCGCCTTTCGAGGTTCGTCTCCCGCACACGCACACTCACCCAAAACGCACAAACATACAGTATTTTTTGCTAACAGTTGGCGTTTCTTCAACAAACAGATGTTTAGCGTGAGGGCCAGAGATCTGTCAGCGGCCACCGGCGTCCGGTTTGTGGGATTCGAGGGCCAGAGCACTAACGAGGTAATCATCAACGTGATGCGCGAGACCGACGACAGCGAAGCGTCGCTGGTGCTCTCCAACTTCGGCGTGGACCTGGGCTCCGTGCCGGCCCGCTCCGTGCTCTGGAACATCTGCGGCGGCACCGACCTGGTGGTCATCCAAGCCGTCGGCCTGCCTGGTACGCCCAATTCCTCCTTCCATATCTGCCAGAAGGCAGAGCGGCTCACCTTCGTGCCCTTTCGTCCCACCTTGGCAGGCGCACTCTTGGCTGCGGGCGCGGATGTGACCCTGCAGAACGGGCAGGTGACGGGCCAGGTCGTGGCGAGGACGATGCGGGGCTCCGGCAGCGGTCAGATCATCAATCCTCCGTGCTAAGCAATCTACGCCCATGGCCGGCGTGCAGCCTCGCCGCCATCGCGGCAACCACTCACCACCCATACTATTTTGTCTCTTATATTCGATTATCGTTTTCATTTTCACGATGCCTCCAACACCTTCAACAATACATTCACTTGTTACATCAGGAAGAGAGAACGAGAGCTCTGTGTGGAAAGAAGGAAAGGAAAGGAAAATCGAGTTTTTATGTCAGTTTGGTTTGCGGTCTGAGCGCACAAGATGGGAGTCCGTGGTCTGTCGGCCTTTATGCGGCAGTATGGTGGCCGCGCCTCCGCACGCCCCACCGACATACGGCTGCTTGCCCTGGCCGCAATCAAACGTACATCGCAACCATGCTTGCATTTGGGATTAAGAAGAAATAAAAGAAATAAATCAAATAATACACTCCATCGCAGGAAGCGGGCAGGCGCGTAGCACGGTGTGTGTGGACGGCAACAGCCTGCTGTACTACCTCTACGAGGATGCTGGCCTCAACTGGCTGCTTGGTGGGCAGTACGCCGAGTACGTCGGACTTCCTCAGTGCAATGTGGTTGTGGCCTTCTCTACCATGGCCCTGACGACCAAACGGATGGTGTCCGTCACATACGACATAGGTTCGAGCAGAAGGTCGCAGAGTGGCTGGACGCCTTCGAGTCGTGCGGCATTGGGTTGGTGTTCTTCTTCGACGGCCTGGTGGACCCGCTCAAGCGTGCCACGTCCCTTGAGCGACGGTCGCGCGATGCCAAGTACGCCACGTCCGTCCTGCACTCCCTCCAGGAGCGTGCCAACACCGGTAGTCCCCCGAAAGTGCTCCTGCCCATCCTCGCCGCTGTATGCTTTCCTGTCCCACGCGACATCTCGGTGTGCGTGGCGTGGCGTGTTCTGTGCGTGTCGTATCATGTCGTGGTGCTGTGATTGCTTAGATGTCCTGTGGTACAACTTTTCCTTCGGAAAAGGCAGGGTTCGTAGGCACCCTGCAGAGGCGTGGGGTCGAGATGCGGTTCTCCAATTTTGAAGCCGACCGAGACATCGCCTACTACTGTGCGACTCACCCCGAGTGCATCGGTACTGCTCATCGTTACCGCTGCGCGCTCGGTGTGTTGCCTGACCTTGCCCTGCCCAGGCGCCGTGTCGCAAGACTCCGACTTCCTCATATTCGATATGGGCGAGGCGTGCTACCTTCCACTCGACTCGCTTCAGATCAAGCAGGCAAGCAAGCCCGGCAAGTGGACCATCACCTGCCAAACCTTTCGCGTCGATCTCACTGCCAGCATGTTCAACTTCGACAAGAAGGTACCTTCATCGCCCCGCTCTCACCAGACTTGAGCACTCATCTGACTCCACCCCTTCGGCAGTGGATGCCGATCTTTGCCAGCCTTGTAGGTAGGTTCACCGTTCGGCTTGGCTTTCGGTGTTCGCTCACAGTTATGTCGACGTTCAGGGAATGATTACACACGAGAGGATACGGGACTAATCAAGCTCTACCGACAAATGAACATCATCGCGGGCGACAACGTGGGTCAGATCATCAGGAAAATAGCCAAGTTCTTGTCTCGATTTCGAGCCGGTTGGTGCACCTCCCTTTGGATGGCTCAATGTGCTACATGCTCACTCGGTCGTCCGTCGTCTGTCGTGATTGTATTGACGCTCATGCAGAAGAGAAGGAGCTCGATGTCTACATGTACCTCATGAAGTACATACGCAAGGAGGATCGGAACCATCTTCACCAGGTGCTCAAACGTTCCGTGAACGTCTACACCATTACCCCTGGTACGTACGTTCCCTCAACGCACCACCCCAAGGCAACAACTTGTTTTCTCATACAATTCCCCTGTTTGGCTTGCGGCACCAGAAGCGCCATCCACCGATGTGCAAGTCGGTCAGGGAGGGCTCGCCTTCAAGCATGATAGCGGAATGAACGAGGCGCTGGCTATCGAGTTCAGACAAGGCCGACTCGCCACCCAGCACATGTCTGTTCTGGCCGACGGGGAGGTACACCCACTCGCGCGTAGTTGGATCTTACCGCTACGTTTGGGGTCTGACGCTGATCGCTGCGCTCAGTTCTGGGCAGGCGTGTCGGTGGTGGATTACACGCTCTTTGATCCCGGTGAAATCTATCGGCAGCTGCGCGCCACAATGTACCGCGCGCTTCTGGGCCATCAGCTAGAGCAGTCGAAGGCCTCGAAGCTTCTGCCGGGGGAGCAGGAGAGCGACCAGCCGCAGTCTGCAGGCGCAAGCGCAAAGGCCCAGCAGCAGACGAAGCAGCCAACCAAGGGAGGTGGGCCTACCCTCTGCGTGAGCGAGCTGATGCAAACTCAGCGCAGCTACCGGAAGCGAAGTACCGTCACGCTCAAATCGGGTGACGCCGGGTGCCAGAGTGCGCACTCTCCCTCCCTCGGCATGTCCGCCTTTGATGCAACGAGCAAGCACGCGTAGGCATCGTGGCTGACATGGCATTCTTTTGAGCCGCCGTGCAGTGCCGCCAATCCTAGACCTTCGCTCGATGTCCGAGTCCGACCGGCTGCACATCTTTCTCTCCAGCATGCGGGCGGACGACTTATTAGCCGCCGACCTCCCCACCGGGCTGCTACTGCCTTGCGCAGTTCTGCGCTACCTTCTCGTGGACCAAAACGACAGCGCCACCCTAGTGCGTACCCACTCAACCGCGTTCTCACCCTCGCGCCCCATGAGACTCACACGCCGAGCAGGACGGCGATGGCGAACGACTCGGGCGGGCGGAGCCTCTGCTATATGAGTGGGAGCTCAACACCTATCTGCTCCACCTGGTGCGACTGCAGCGCAAGCAGCCTACAGCAGTCAAGGTACCCCCAGCTCGAGCGCCGCTGCCTGCTGGCGCTCAAGGCTCACACAAACTTAAACTCCTTCTGGAGAAGGCTGCGGCGGGTGACGCAGGGTGGGACTGGAAGATGCAGGGCGCCGACCGGAAGCGGTTCGTGTGCCTGGCCGGACTGCTTCAGACGGGGCTGCTGCACGCGCTGCTCTTGCACCAGCTGTGCGGCCACCCGCTCGGCCTCCAGCTGCCTCCGCCGTCGCAGTACTACGACGGGTTCGCATTCCTACGGGAGTACTGCCACCGGTGGGACGCGCGCCGAGCCGAGCGACGGCTCCGAGGCGGCGCTCCGTCGACGCCTCGCCAACCACGTGACGAAGAACGAGAACGAGAACGAATTGAAGAGGCCGACAAACAAGGTGATGATGATGCACGAGAAGAGTTGAAGTTGAAGGAGCAAGTGGTGAAGAAGGAGGAGAGCGATGATGAAGAAAGCGATAGCACGGTCATGAAGGCGAGGGCAGCGATCGTGGCCGGACTGCGACCCCACCCTGACAGCGCAAAGCAGAACGAGCGGGCGGGTCCGTCCCTCTTCAAGCCGGAGACGACGAAGCAGACCAACAAGAAGCGCCGACGAAAAGAGAACCACGCCGGCGGCAGCGGTGCGAAGGAGAAGGAGCGACGAGATCAAGACCACGGCGAAGAGGAAGGGAGCGACGACCAGGACGCCGACAGACTCGCCACGCACAACTCGTTCGCCCTCCTTGGCTGACCCCTTGTTCATCATCACGCTCAACAAGGCGTAAGAGTCGTCGCTACACGACTTACTTTTCGACCCATTTTCTGGTCTTTTTCAGATCCACAAAATCCAAGACATTGACCCGTAATATCATTTATGTATATCATCAGCTCAGCATCGGCACCCTCACGGCACACGGATGGATTTGGACCAGTGCTTGCGGCTGCTGCGTGCGAACAGCGATGAGGAGAAATTCGTGGGGCTCTACCTCATCACCAAATTCATCAAAGCCGAACCCGGCCCAACGCTGCGCTTGATCTGGGAATCAATCGGTCCTTCCTTCCTTCACAGAATGCTCAAGACCGAGGGCAGTACGTACTCCACTCTTACCTCGCTCCATTCAGCTGCAATTTTCTATAATTCCAGATGAAGATTTAATCTCATCTCCATCCGTTTGCAATTGCAGAGGTGGGTGGAACGGAGGGCTTCTCGTATCGCGGCCTGGCCCTGAGCATCCTGGCCGCCTTTTCGGTGGATGAGACACTCGCGAGCGACCCGCACTTCATCGCCACCGTGCCATCACTCATCTCTCTCGTGCATCCTAGGTACGCCCCCCACATCATTGCACACCTGTCGTGTCATGTTGTGTGCTCACCATCTTCATCATCGTCTACTCGTCAAAACCAGATCGCACAGTGAGCAGGAGGTGGTGCGAGACGCTCTACAATGCCTGATCGCTGTCTCCAACACGCCCGACGGAGCCAAGAAGGTGATCGACAGCGATGGCCTCGCCGCCGTTCTGCTGGGCGTCACCGAAGACGAGCCGCCAGAGCTGCTCAAGGCCCGGCTCCACCTCTCCGACAAGCTGGTCCGGTTCATGCGCGCTGCCCACGAAGCCTCGGGCCTCACCGAGGCGTCTGCCACTGCGGTGCTCGAGCACCTCGCCGCGCTCTTCCGCCGTAACCAGCGCGCACTCAAGTTCATCGTGTTGGAGCGTCTGCCGGCACTCTTGGCGCTAAGCTTTGAGGACCAGCGGCAGAGCGATGTGCGCGCGCGGAACGAGGTGGCGCAGCAGCACCGCGGGTGGATCGAGGACATCCGCGTGGGCCTCTTCTACGTGCTGGCGAGCAAGATCGGCCGCTTGCAGAAGGAGCACGCGCTCACCCTGTGCGCCCACATGCTGCGCTACTTTGGCGAGTCCTGGGCGGTGGGTGCCGTGCCTCCCATCGACATCGGTACAGTCCGCAGTCCCGCGCCAGTTTTTTTCCGACTGCGGCCGCTAACCACACACACACACACCAGGAGCGACAGGGAAGACGACCGGCGGCGAACAGAATGAAGGGCGATTCGTAGAGGTGATGATGTTGCAGACGGGCGTCGAGGTCAGGCTGCTGTTGGACTCATACATGCACCCCGAGATTATGACCCGCGACGCGGCCCTCGAGGCCCAGCAGGAGGTCAAGGCCAAGGCCGCGGCCAGTGCCCAGGGCAAGGCCAATGCCAAGGCTTCCACCTGGGAGCAAGAGGGCAAGAAGGGCGGTGGCCCGTCAGCCACGCCGCTTCCGCGCGAGGCCATGCGCTACGCCCCGGGGGGCCTTCCGCTACCGGCCTCCTCCGAATCGGTCAGCTACGTCACCGACGAGCTCTCATCCGATGAGGAAGACGAAGACGAGACTGACCAGATGGCTGCCGACCACACCCCATCGTCGTCTTCTACGTCAGCGACCCCTGCTCCAGCGGGTCCGGTCGACCCGCTCGTGGAACTCTTGGCCTCCCCCTCCGATGACGTGCAATCCCGATTCGAGGGCCTGCTGTCGATCTACTATGAGATCCTGGAGCACGCCATCACCTTCCTCGCGTCGCCCGACGACAGCGAGATGGACGACGACGAGGGAAGAAGCGCAACCAGGAGGAAGGCGGCGGCGAAGGCCAAGGCGGAGACGGAGGCACGCTCGTGGGCTTCGCTCAACTACGAGGCTCTGGGCAACATCAAGAAAATGCTCTCCGACGTGTTCGAGACCGTCCTCGACTTTGTGAAGGACGTTCAGCAGGAGCGAGAGCAGGCGCAGAAGAAGGCCGCGAAGGCGACCGTCGGGGCCGACGCGAAGGACAAGACCAAGGAGACCGTTCAGCAGCAGCCGAAGAGTGAAGAAGCGGGCACCGTGCGGCTGACGCTCGAGGACCTGGAGAACATGGACCTCGCCGCCACTGCTCCGGCGCAGCACAGCGAAGAGGCGGACAAGATGGACGTGGTCCGCGAAGGCGAGAGCAAACTCGGCGGAGACCAGGTGCAAGCGACGGACCTGGTGGTGGTGGCTACCATGCGCCTGCTGGGGCTCTGGATCAGCCACGACACCGAGACGCTCAAGGACAGCCTGACGCGAGTCCTCCCCTTCCTCGTCAACCTCAAGACCGACAGGGCGCGAGTGGGCGTAGACCCGTTCTCCTTCCTCCTGCCCGGACTGGTGCCGCTTACGCAGGAAGACGACGCCCGAGACAAGTTCATCGATGCCGACGGCCACATCAGGTAACGTAACTGTGCTGCACCATGTGTCACACGCGCAACGGCACGCACGCACGCACGCAGACGCAATTCCCCTCGCGTGCTGATTGCATGGGTGCAGGCTGCTGGCTTTTATGGGCGAGGAGGTCGCGACCCAGACGAGCAACCAGCGCGCGCACAGCCTGGAGAACTACGGTCCCCTGGTCTCGTGCCTGGGCACGCTGCTCAACCTGGTCTGCCTCGAGGAGGGCCTCGTGAACCATCGGTGAGCACTACCTCACCTCATCTCATCGCGCTCGGCCCACCGCATTGATTTAGCTAACCGCTCACTTGGTGCGTGTGTATTCAGCGACCCGGCGACGTTTGTGTGCTACCTGCCGGTCCTGTCGGATATCGCGCAGCTGGTGGACATCACCGCACCGCCGGCCGACACACACGACACGGAGAAGGCGCTGGTGCTGGCCCACGCACTGGTCGCGGCCTTCTTCATCCTCAAGTTCCACACGTCCGGCTCGTTGGCGCACCACTGGGCCGAGCTCGGGCCGGAGCTGCGAAAGCGGGGCGTGCCAGCGACGACGAGCGAGACGTGGGGCGTGTCGCGACTGCTCGATCTCCTGGTGGACGACTACTTCAAGCTCTTCGTGCTGTGCCACCGCGACGAGTCTCTCTGGAACGAGATTTCTGAACTGTGGTTCATGGCAACCGAAGGTACTGCCCACCCTGTTATTGATGATGACGGCAACGATATGGCCGTAGCGCTGATTGACCACCGTGTGCTCGGTGTACAGCTCTGCGGTCCGGCCTGAAGACACACCCGGAACTGGGGGCCAAGGCGAAAGCGAGCCAGTGGCTGCCCAAGGCGGTGGCCAGCGCGACCAAGGGCGGACACGCACATGCCGCCCTGCGAAGCATCGTCGAGTCCGTCTAGAGCAAGCAATGTAGAAACCATCACCCCCTCACACAC
>CDFB01048365.1:0-12781 GCA_000826425.1 Acanthamoeba lugdunensis | reverse complement strand
AGGACGGCCGACGGAGGCAAGTACACCCTCAAGTTTTCTCACTTCGGCGAGAGCGAGGGTACGGCAGCTCCAACCATTCGGCTTCGTGGTGACGCTGCTCGTGCCTCTTGCCTTACACGTGTCGAGCGCCGCAGGGTTTCTGGACATGCAGAATCAAAGCATGGAGTGGCTGGTGAGCAAGGGGCTGTGCGCTCCGGCTGCGGTTCCCTCCGTCTCTGGCGCACTCATTCCGCAAGTCACACGTACATTCGTGCTCGCTTCCTTGGGTTGTGATCCGGTGGCTTCCTGTTGACTTACCCCGTTCGTGCCTCAGTGAAGAAGCCCGGCGGCGGAGAAGAGCAGACCTTCGTGCGCTTGCTCAAGTTCATCGAAGGCAGCACTCTCATGCATGCCTCTCCCTCTCCGCAGCTCTACCGCTCTGTGGGCGCGTTTGCGGCCCAGATGGACCAGGTACTGTTCCCAACGACGTTCGGCCAGAACACAAACGACTTACATGCCCGGCAGGCCTGGACAGGTTTCAGTCACCCGTTCGTACGCACTGACTACGCTTGGGATATCAAAAACCTGATGGGCATGAAACAATACGTGTCGTCCCTCACGCGAGCCGAGACCCCCGCTTCACAGATCAGTTCGTCGAACCCAATGCTCCTCCTTGCCGTGCCGCGCCTCCGCTTGCTAACAATGTGCGATTGTGCGTCGTCGTTTGAACAGAACTTGTGGAAGATGTGTTCGATCAATTTGAGAAGGAGGTCCTTCCGCTCCTCGGCTCCATCCCATCTGGCGTGATCCACGTAAGTCACTTCGCCAACACCCAAACCGATGAAGTGGAAGTGCGGCAACAGGTTAACTGAGCGATTCTGTGCCACTCTTTCCAGTGCGATGGTAACGCGCTCAACATCATTGTGGATGAGGAAAGAAACGAGGTGAAGGCATTCATCGACTTTGGCGACGTGTCTCACACCAGTCTTGTGAACGAACTGGCCATCTTGATGGCCTATGCCATGATCGACAAGATCCGCAAGGAGGAGAAAGCCGAAGGTGGGCCTGCAGCGGAGAAGGACGCGAGGATACTGGAGGTCGGCAGAAACGTGCTGCAGGGCTATGGCCAAGTGAGCCCGCTCTCCGATACCGAGCTGCGGCTACTGCCCTGCCTGGTGAAGGCCCGGTTGGTGACCTCCGTTCTCTTCAGCGCCCACACTCTGCTCCAGCGACCAGAGGACAAGGACTACCTCACGGTGCCCTCTTCACTCACCCCTGGCCTTTTCCCTCTTCTCCTAAAACTGTCCAGCTCATCGACATTGACAGGTGGATGCTCGCCCGGGCTGGATTCTACTGCAGCTGCTTTCTTCCCGCTCCGACGCAGAACTCCTGGCTACCCTTCGCTCGTGCTGATCGCCTCACGCTGATCGAAGCCTCCGGTCTGTTCGCCTCCCGCCGCCGAAGTCGGCAAGCCACCTGCGCACGCGCCAATCCACCAAAAAACCGGGAGACGGGCAAGATCCTCGTGGTGGGCCGTAAAAGAGCCAATATTATTTGGGCGAGAAGGCAACTGTCGGCCTGATTGATTAGATTGATTTTCTACACCCGGCGGTGGGGGGCCATTCGCTCTTGCTTCCGCACCTCTACAGCCTTCCTCCTTCCTGCTGGCCTCCTCTTCCTCCTCTCCAACTCTGTCTGATTCGCCAGCGACCACGACGACGAAGACGGAAGTTCGGACTGAAAAGGAAAAGAGAATCGATTCGAGGCGGACGGACCCGCAACTGCATCATTCACGACTGATCGAGGTGGCGGTGCCATCTTGCGACGCCCGATACGAAACTGAAGAAGTCAGAGAAATTGGTTAAGTGTAAGAGTAGGGCGGACAATCAGCAGAAGTCGCAAGGAGCGCCTGCGACGAAGGAAATGGGAGATGTCGTCGTGGGCACGAAGCTGATCCGCAACTTCTTGCTACGCGAGCTAGCATTGCGGCGATGGCTCGAGCAGATTCTTGTCGAAGATCTGAACCCAGCGGGCGAAGCCGGCGATGGGGGCAAGCAAATCACCATCTGGGACCATCTCAAGGACGGCGTGCTGCTCTGTCGCGTCATGCTCACCTTGAAGCCCAATTCCGTGCCCAAGATTCACGAGGAGAAGGCCGTTTTCAGGCGCAAGGAGAATCTCTTCTTCTTCCTCGAGGCCCTCGATGAACACGACTTTCCCGCCAAGAAGAAGTTCACCGTAGCCGATCTTTACGAGGAGAAGAACCTCATCAAAGTCCTGTACGTATTGTATTGGCCTTCTTGTGTGCTCTCACATCTTAAATCCCACAAGCGCCACCCCACACCAGCAGCGCTCCTTTGTTTGCACTGTTGGTGCGCCGTGCTTACGCGTGAGCGACACTCGTGTAGGGAGTGTATTGAAGAGCTGGCGAAGATAGCGGTGCTCGAGTGGAACTTCTACTTCAAGCTCAAGTCTGCCAGCGAGATCGAGGAGGAGCTCGGAATGACTGAGGGCAAGCTCTTCACCGATGTGGATAAGGCGCGCGCTGTGCGCATCCTCACCCGCCACCTCCAGGTACGTCCCGGATTCTCTGCTGAGAGGTGTGTGCGTGTGCGTCGCACACACACATGTGTGTCAGTGGCTCACGACCAGCACCGCTTTGTCGAGCAGGAGACGAGCAAGCGAGCTCAGCGCAACTTCTCCTCGGTCTACATTCCGGCCACCAAGCGGGTGGTGGCGTCAAAGGCGAAGTTGGTCACACGGGAAGCGGCCTCTACGTATGGGATCGGGGCTGGGGCAATCATCGCTGCGTCCCTCGGAGCCCAGTCTTCCGGCGAAAGAAGCTCCTCGTTCGCCACGACTGAATCAGAGGAGGTCATCAGCATCAAGGACGCCGAGCCCTCTTCGCCCAGGAGCCAATCACCACGCAAACCCCTGCCTCCGCTCCCATCGCCCCGATCACAGGCCCCGTCGCCACCGTCGCAGGAGCCGGACGCCTCAAGCCGGCGGGTCACTGTCGTCAGCATCGACGAGGGCCAGGAAAAGGGCAAAGAGAAGGTGCTAGAATTGGAAGACGGCGAGATCAGTCCCAGATCGGTGATCGTCATCACCCTTTCGCCACGTACATTCCCTCGCGCACGCCACGCTGTTACCGCATTGTGCTGCCATAGTGACGCACCTTCTGTGTTCTTGTTCTCTTTCTTTGTTAACAGAGGAAGAAGAGATCCTGATGCGGGGCGTCGTCAAGCTGCAAGCCCTTCTCCGAGGCCGGCTGGCGCGTGTGAAATACAGGAAGAAGCGTGCGTTCACTCTCCCGCCGCCACCTTTTTGGCATTGAGGCCGCCCCACAGGGCCACCAAAGCGCTGACGTACTACATGCATCGGCTTCGCAGTGAGGAATGCGGCCTACAGAGAAAGCGTGGCCCGTGAAATCGAGAAGACCGAGCAGGACTACGTCGACAACCTTCGACTCCTCTCGGAGGTACTCATTTGTACTCCTTCGTGCCCTGATTACTACGGACGCTTGGCTCATGTCCGTCGGTCTCATCTGCGCAGGTCTTCTTGGAGCCGTTGCGGAAAGAGCTGGAATCGAAGGACGAGGCCCTCGAAGGGTTCAAGGGAGTGTTTGCAGATATCCAGGTTTGTGCCGCTCTTTGGTGGCACGACTGCTGCCGAACGCGATGCTCACCACCCCTTTCGTCCCACCGCGTGCTCGCTCCAGGTGATTCGTAACTACAACGGCAAGATGCTGAACGATATCAAGCCGCGAATAGCCAAATGGCACCCCAACCAGTCGTTGGGCGATATCTTCCTGCAAGTTGTACGCGCATCACCGCCCATGACCCGACCACCGGCCCCGCTTTCATCCGCTTTAGCGAAATGTCAATGCTCACACTCAACGCCTCCTCGTTAAACAGGCCGCATTTTTGAAAGCGTACACGCAGTACGTCACCAAGTACAACAAGGCCATCGCTCACATCACCAGCCTGAAGAAGCAGATGCCCAAGTTTCGACAATTCCTCGAGGTACTGGCACTTGAGACGCTCTTCGCGGTAATGGTTCCGATCGCTAAGAGCGCTATGTTGGTGCTGTGTCCAGGAATGCGCCGAGAAGGCGAATGGCCAGGACATCGCCGCTCTGCTGATTCAGCCCGTCCAGCGTATCCCTCGATACCAGCTGCTTCTCAAAGACTTGATTAGCCACAGCGATCCCGAACATCTGGTATGTGCAGTGCCCAGTTCCTGCGCCCACCGCCATGGTACAACGGCTGACGCCGTGCTTTACACGCCTTCCCCCAGGATTACGAATCACTCGGGAAAGCTGCAGAGAAGATCAGAGAGGTGGCGGTGTACATAGAAAAGCGGTGCGAGGAGGCCGAGAATATCACCAAAGTCAGCGAGATCCAATCCAGACTCTTCGGCAAGATAGACGTACGTGTCTCCATCCACCCTCATAACCGCCTTGGCGATGCGATGTCGCTGGCGCTGGGGAGGGGTCGTGCTAAATCGTTGTTTGGCGTCGGTGATTGTCTGTCGTGCAGAATCTGGCGCAGGCGTCGCGCAAGTACGTGCGACAGGGCGAGATGGTGGTGTGGTCGCTGGAGAACAAGAAGAAGGAGAACCGAGTCGTAATCCTGTTCAACGACCTGCTGCTCGAAACCAAGCCCATGGTCAAGAAGGGCCGAAAGGGCGAGCCGGATCTCCAGGTCCTCAAGTACCTCCACTCGTGGAACCTCTACCACGTCTCCCCCGCGCCCATGCCCGACACCGAACGTTCGTTTTTCCTCCCCCCCCCCCCTTCCCAAGAGCGCACGACAACTCACTTGACAAGGCGACGGTGCGCGGTTCCAAACGTCGACAGGCGACAGGTTCGGTTTGGCTCTCACGTCGGAGGGCGGCAAGACGGCGTTAGTTAGACTGTACGCCAAGTCCGCCTTCGAGAGGGACGACTGGGTGCGTGCGTTCCAAGCGCTCAGAAGCGATATCGAAGCCAAGCGAAGCGAACACTACGGTATGTGCGACATGAGCTCCTGAGAGCGTGATTTAACATCTAAAATCACAATTGGTGTCGCTGCAGAGCGAGTGAGGGACACGGCCCAATCGAAGGCTGCCAGGTACAAGGAGACCATCGAGGGCCGCTATACTTCACCCATTCTGCCCGAAGATTCCATGATCGCTAGGTACGCCATGTCAGTTTCACGTTGCTGCTGCTGTTGCATTTGCGCGTCGCCAACCCCGCCTCTCATCTCCGCAGATCCAGCACGGTGTCTTCACGATGGGAGTCACGGCTGCGTGCCCACACTGCCCGCATCCGGCAGATTCAGGCCCAGTCCGGCGAGGCAGACCCCTCGCTTTCGCTCCCCTCGCCTCCGCGACAACTGAACTCGGGGGAAGCGGAGGCAATTCTCGACACTGGCTCGCCACGCGGGGTCGATTCGGGCGCCTTCGAGCCGCCTGAAGTGAACGGCGTGCCCGATGCCAAGGACGGCGGCAAAAAGGGCTCGCGAGGTCGACACACCATCACCGAGGGCATGGTCAAGGCCGAATCGCCCTCGCTCTTCTCGCGGCTCTTCCTGCGGAAACGATCCAAGGCGCGGTCGCCTATTCCGCACTACTCCAGCAGCGTGCGATCGCTCAAGACGCAGATCTCCATTTCTGACCTCAACGGCATGGAGGCGTCTTCGTCCTCGTCATCTTCGTCATCGCACCCTGCCGACTCCGGGCTCAGCTCCTCGGTCTCCTGTGCCGACTGCGTGCCATCGCCCAGAATCAAGCAACGTCAGAGCTACCTCCGCGAGGAGAAGAAGCTGGACGACAAGGAGAAGGGCAAGGGCAGGCGTGCGTCCAAGTGCGTATCTACTCAAGCCTCCGCGTTTCTCTTCCGCGTTCGTAGGCTCACTCACGTGATTGCGATATGGCTTCAGGGAGAAACGGAAAAGCGAGAGCAGCACAGACTCCAAGCGGAGCAGCCGGAGCAGTATCGGGAAGTCGAAGTCGGCTGACGAGAAAGAGAGCGGCGGGAAGGACGATGTGCGAGGTACCCGTCCTGGGCGCTCGCTCTCGACCTCGAGCTCCGCCACGCACCCGCACAGCGATGAGCTGTCATCGTCATCGTCGGGCGGCAAGGCCGGCAAGCTGGACGACGGAATCAGCGGCCCCCGGTCGTCGGAGGTGACGGCCGTCATCCAGCGGTCCCGCAGGAGGAAGGGCTCCAACGCCAGTGAGGTGGCATCGACCGACGATGAAAGGGACGAGAAGGAGAAGGCCAAGGAGAAGAGGCGCGAGAAGAAGAAGGCCAGGGCGGAGAAGAAGGCGGCTGCAGCTGCGGCTGCGGCGGCTGCGGCAACGGCAACGGCAACTTCAGCAGAGACGACAGAAAAGGAAGAGAAGGAGAAGGCCAAGGAGGAACCACAGCAGAATGCTGGCACGGAGGCCGTCAAGGAGGACAAGAAAGCCCGGCTCAAGAGAAAGATTAGCGCGCAACGTCTCAAGGAGGCGATGATTCAAAAGTCTGGGTCATCGTCGTCCCTCTTCCAGCGCATCGTCACCGCGACACCATCCCAAACGCGATCGGGCTCCGGTAGCGCGATAGAGCGTGCCTCTCTCCCGCAGGCTCAGGTACACACACACACACACACACAACACGCACGCGCGCATCATGCAACACACACGGCAGCACCTGTGCCACGCAACTGCCATTCTCAACCAGCTGTGTGTGTCGTCTCGTGTGCCGTTTACCAGCCTCTTGTGCTCTCCACTTCTGACAACGCTGTCCCCGCCAAGAAGAGGACGGAGAAGAACGACTCTGGCTCTGCATCGCCTACTGGCTTGTCGGAAGCCGGTACCGAAGAGGAGCAGCGGCGAAGCGATTCTTCGCCCGATGCTGCACCTTCGGCGAACGGGGAGCACGCCGGCGAAGAGGAGCGGGCCGCGACGGACACCGAGGCGGCGGCGGCGGCGGAGCAGAAACCGCCAGAGGGTGGCGCGGCGTCGGAGGAACCGGTGCGGGAGGAGTCGCGAGAGGTGGCACATGATCGCGAAGCGGGCGAGAAAGGGCGAGAGGACGACAGCAAGGAAGAGACGAGGGACGAGGATGGTAGGGCGAGCAAAGGAGGAAGCGAAGAGCACCACGAGCAAGAGCACAAGGAAGAGGAGGAAACCAAAAACCAGCACCACCACCTCAACAACAACGGCGAGGATGAATCGTCGTCGTCTGATGATGATGAAGCGGAGGCCTGCGGAAAGCTCCGGAGGGAGAGGAGGGCGACGGCGGAGGAGGAGAAGAGGAGCGAAGCAAGGAGCACCAGCGGAGACGACATCACCGAATGGAAGAAGGAGGGCGGCATGCTGGGCAAGCGAGTCAACAGCGAACTGAGGCTCGAAACCACCAGGTACGCCTCCGCGCCTTCTCCTTTCGTTGGCCCCCGCGCGTGATCGTGTGCGCCCTGACCTAAGCGAACTATCAATGTACAGCAACTCGACGTTCACGAAGGAGGTCAGACAGCGCGAGCTGGGCCACCTGCGGTCAATACGGATGCACTCGTTCCGATCGACCCGTTCCAAGTGGGAACAGAAGCAGAGGGAGATGGCGGCGGCAGCGGCAGCGGCGCCGGCGGCGGAGCAGAAGCCGCCACAGCGCTCGCGGAGGTCGAAACCGGAGGACCAGCTCATCGCGCCCACCACGGGCTCCACCGAGCCTTCATCGGCCGACACCTCGCCATCCTCTTCGCCCGCCTCTTCTACGCCGTCCTCCCCACGCTCCTCCGTCTTGGCGGGCAACTGAACCCCCAGGTCTCTATTTATCAAAAAGGTTCGATTACGCCCTGTAAAAATACAATATTACCCACACCATCGGCGGTTGAACGTGACCAGCACACCACCATCAAGTCGATGGCTCATCAATAGCAAAGGCCGCATCAACCACCCTCTTCCGCGGACGGGGGAGGGCAGGCGCTGGTGGGTGGGAGAGTGAACCTTGTGGTGCGTTCCCACGACTTCTGCGGAAATAGGCGAGGCGTGCGGGCGCACGGCTGGTGAAAACGGAAAGGAGGAATTGAGCCAGGACAACCGCCCCCTTGTCCTTTTCGTCGATCGTCTCTTGGATCACGCCGAGACGAGTGCTGTGCGAATGCGCCCTGACCCCTAGCAGCACTTCCTTACCACCAGCATTCGACCTGTATCTTGTACGGTAAGGATAGGCTAGTCTCAGGATTGCGCGATCCTTCCGAATTTTGCATCATGGCGAATGGGATTAGCAACATGCTCGACGATCTGGCGATCGTGAGGACGACGTCGACAGCGACCATAAAGGAGGAGGTGATAGTGACCGAGGGCGAGAGGCGAGTCGTGCTGAAGAAGGCGGCCTCCTTCAACGTCACGCGAACGCAAACCTCGAGCCCCAAGAAGAGCATCAAGAAGCGGCACGAGATTGAGGGGGATGACGATCACGAGTTCAGGAACAACTACAAGCAGTCGGTGATCGAGAACAAGAACGACTACTGGCGACGCATGTGCTGGTGCGAGGTGCAGAAGAGGCGGAAATCGCGAACTACCATTACGTCGATCGACCTGCGAAGCCGATTTGAGCGATACGATCGCTGGGAACGAAAGGATTTTCGACGAGTCGACTGGAAGACCTTCTACGACGAGATGCGACTCGAGAAACCCAGCAAGCCGGATGAGTGGCTCGGCAATCCCAAGTTCCTGGGCGGCGTCTTCGTCATCATGTTCATGCTCTTCTACTGCCTCATCTCCTCGCTCTGAACCTCTCCACCGCCGCCCCATCTCTTATTTATTATTCGTTTCGCGCTGGCGCCCCCCAACTGTACACCTACGAAGGGGAGACCTCCTGCCCAAGACGTGTTCTCCCTCCCTTCATGCACACTTGTACCACAGAACCGTGGGGCGTGCGTAGCTGGCTGCTCCACCACTACACACGCTCTTCTTTGTTGATAAAAACGTTGGCAAGACCCAGCTCTCTTCTTCCTCCTCCTTCCACACTTGCCCCTCCCTCCTCTGCTACTTGCTGAACCAAAGCGATGGTGGTTGAACTAGTGCTGATTCCTTGGCTATTTACACTGACCTACACTCTCTTCTTGCTTCAGTGGTACACGCGCGCGTATCAGGCACCCCACGTTACTGCTGGGCAGCGTCCTTGGGCGGCTGCTGCTGCTGCTGGAACTCGGCGGGCGCGAACTGCGGGTTGGGCATGACCGGGTACATGTAGACGACCTGGTTGCCCGTCTCGGTCTGGATGAGCATGGGGATGGGCTGGTCCTGAGGGTAGGCCGGGTAGAAGGCGGGCATGTGGTCGCCGGCCACCACCGAGGGCGCCGAGGGAGCCTCCAGGGGGGTCATGGGCAGCTCCACCATCATGGGGTCCTCGGCGTCGACCATCACGGGCACTGCAGGCATGAAGGGCGTGCGTGATGAGTTGCGGCTGGGGCGGGGGCGGGGGGCGAGCGGGAAGGGTGCTGCGTACCCTTCTTGGTGCAGAGGGCCTGAATGAGCAGCCTCTGCTTCCTGAGGAGGAAGCTCGACGCAAAGATGATGCAGGTCAAGATGGCCAGCCACTCCAGGCGGATGTTTGTGGCGTAGAAGACGGAGAGGGAGAACACCATCACAAGGCCGAACAGGCACAGCATCGAGTAGAGGAAGTGCTGTAGGATCGATCCTACGTTAGCAAAATGCATCACGAAGCAGGGGGGTATTACTGACGTACCGAGACGATCAAGCCGAGGTGCTGGCGGCGCACACCAATCCAACCGAGGATGGCCATGAAGAGATTGAAGTACGGGAAGAAGGTACCGAAGGTGCCCGGGCCCCATTCGGGAATCGACACGAGCTAGAGAAGGAAGGGTAAGACGACCCGCTGCTTGGAGAGGGGTGAAAATAACCGTACCATCTGGACAAGAATGAGGAAGAAAACCCACTTGGTCGAGTTGTCGATGATGGCCTGATTCTCGGCGGTGTAGGTCATCTCGACCTCGGCCGGCTCATCTTGCTGAGGGCAACTCTCCTCGTGATGCTCCTCGCGATTCTCAATTTGCTGATACACCACAGCGGGGTTCTCGGCCTGGACGTTCATCGTTGGTTGTTGTTTTTTTGATCTATTGATGGCCCCTTGTTGGCTGCCGCTCGGCCAATATTGCGGACACTATTTATTGCGCCTCGCGCTACGCGGTTTTCCCACCACTATTCGAATCGCAACGAGATGATGATGGCAAAGATGAGCTGTAGATGCGAAGCTGGCGCATGAAGCCCTCGTTCGGCTTGGCACGGCTTCGGGCGGTGCGTACGAAAGCGAGGGCCGCATCGACATCCATTCGTTGCGAGTGTAGAAGATACGCGATGACGACGCTGGGCGAGCGCGAGACGCAGGCGTCGCAGTGCACGAGAACAGCGCCCCCTCGCGCTATTGCGTCGTTGATGAAAGCGTTGGTGCTCGCGAGATGTTGCAGCAGGTCTTCGTTCTCGTTGTCCGCAATCGCTATGCTCAGGTACTTGAACCTGTCCGTGTACTTCGTGTAGGGCTGGTCGGCCAAGTCAAGGATGTGCGTAATCCCCTGCTCCTGCAGCTCTCCCACCTTCCACCACCCTCCTGCTCATTAGATCCGCTAAGAGGGAAGGGCACAGCTACTCAACAGCTGAGGCGGACCTTGTACGCCGCTTGCAGGGGTCCAAGGTAGAGCCCCGGCAGGACCTTGTAGAGCTGGACCTCCTTCATCGCAACCCGACACGGGATGGTGCAGCCACAAAAGGGCACTTGCGGGAAGCGCCCACACAGGTACCGGTGCCTTGCTGCTCTCCTCCATCTTCTTGTCTTTGGCCCAATGATTTAGACTCTTCCCCATTTCCTCCTCCCTCATTCGCTGAACTACTTCCTCAGTCGAGCAAAGTTGTTTTCTTTTAGGCCCACATTATATCTACATGTTCCTCTCCGTTCCTCTCCTCTCCACTATGCACACCTTCATCCACATCCAGACGACGATCCCAGAGCTCGCCGTCGGCCTTTACATGACCATACTGTTCCTGTAGTGCTCCGTGGGCGGAGGCGCGATCGGGTTGACCGGCGCCTCGTTGTCGGAGTTGCCCGAGCTGCCCGAGCTGCTCGTGGAGCCGCTGCGCACCTTCTGCATGTTGCGCCTCGGGCTGATGACGAGCAGGAGGATGATCACGGCCGCGGCCAGGAGAAGGGCAAGCAACAACAGGCCACCCAGAATGCTGCCCACGATGGTGCCGATCTCCCAGTCCTTCAGTCCGCCGCCGCCGCCAGGAGCAGCTGTGAACACAAGAAGAAGACCCACGGTGAGCCCACCCATCCAGCACCTCGATTGGCAGTGCCCTGGCTAACACGCAAACACAGAGAAACATTGTACCGTCGTTCGCTGGCGAAGGCGAGGGCGTCGGCGTGGGGTCCACATAAGGCGTGGTGTCCTTGGATGCACCGCTCTGGGTGAAGAGCACATCGTCGAGCGCGATATCACTCTTGAAGAAGTCCTTGGTCAAGCCCCTCGTGCCAGCCGTCGCAGCCCTACACATGGCCAGCGTCTCGCCCATCAGTACCGCTGCCTTAACACGTTATTGCAGCACATGATGTGCGGTCCGACAATACTCACCTGAATCTGTACTGCACGGCCATAGGGGCGCTGGTGGAGGCGGTCGCCGGGAGGAGGCTATCGACGTTGGCCTCGTGGACTCGCCAAGCGTCGGTGGGGCTGGTCTGCTGCTGGCCGGTGAACGTCACTACGTCGACCCACGACGGCGACGACGCGTTGAGGGCCTTCACCGACAGCGTGAGCGTGGCCTTGCCCTCGGCGGCGTCCATGTCCGCACCGTACATGAAGTAGTAGAAGCTCACCGTGGCACCTGCGGACCAGCCACACACACACGTCAGTCGGCACGGTACGCGCACAGCCACCACGAGCAGCGCTGGCCTAGCTTGTAGCTTGTGCGTACTTTCGTTCGTGTACATGATGGTGGGACTGAAGAACTCAAACTCGGAACCGTAGCACCCCGACGCCTCGATGTAGGCGTACTTGCCCGAGGTGCTGGTGTGGTCGCCGCAGGGACCGGTCAACAGCTGCAGCGAGAGGGCGAGGTGAGGCCTGAGGAAAAATGCTGCGCGAGGCGGTCGAAGGTGGTATCTCGGTGGGTCCAGTGCGCACGTACCTCGCTACACGTGAGAGGCTTCCCAGTCGCATAGTCGATGTTCGACGACGTCTGGCCCTCGGTGATCCACCAGTTGCGTGACTGGTTGTAGAACTCCACGGCTTCGACCGGCACGTTCGCCCATCCCGCCGGCAGGTTGATGCATTCCTGCGTACGCCCCCCGTTTCGATAAGCCACCATCCACATCCCAACTCACTCGTGCGTGTGGTGTGGTGATAGTGTCAACAGGAGCCGTGGATACCTTCTCGTAACACGTTCCGGCATAGCTGCACTCGTCCCACGAGTCGAAGGTCTGGAAGTGGGGGAACTTGGTCACCACGAGCGACTGGGACAGGGCGCAGAGCACGAGTAGCCCCGCGAAGACTCGCACGGCAGCCGAACAGGAAGAAGACCGCATCGTCATCGCCTCGGCGTTTGTATGTGTGGAGTAGATCGGTACGTTTGGTAACGAAAGGTACGGCTTGGTTATGCCCGTCTTTTTTCGTTGAACACTCTTTCCTTCGAGAGGCTAGGAAAGGCGGCTGGTGTGAAGGAGACGCTGGACAGAAGAGATAAGTGTAGAATAGAAGCGGTGCCAAGTCGTGGTGTTGGTGGTATGGTACACTCACAGGACTTTTGGTGTTTATCTCCCC
>CDFB01048361.1:0-15249 GCA_000826425.1 Acanthamoeba lugdunensis | reverse complement strand
AGCAATCTCTCCTCCATTGCTTACCTCGGCCTCAACGGCGAGTTTCACATCCATGGCGAATTCTTCGCCAACTACTCGACGCACGACCACACCACCTTCTTCTCTCTGCCGAGTGAGAGCTACTTCCGCATCTCGGTAGCGCCCCAACAAGATTGGGACGTCGATCTTTTCCTCTACTCCTCCGAGCAAATCTCGCCCATCGCGTCGGCCGTCGCCTTCTATGGGGAGGAGATGATTACGCGCGTCCTGCCCGCTGGCGACTACCGCTTGCGCTTCAATTTCCTGAGTACCATCTCCCACCGATTTGTTATTATTGTCATTCACCATCGACTTGTGTTGCTGCTCCCTTTTCGTTGTCACTTGGTTAACACGACGGTGCTTGCCATCCAGTCTTCTCGTTCATGGCCGAGGACGTTGGCAAGAAGTGCAAGACGCTGACGCTGGAGTGGTCCATCGTGCCCAAGGTGCGCCTTTAGCTGCCTACCTTCCCTGGTGTCCCGTTGATGGCCGCTGATTGCGCGCACTGTTGCCGGGTTGCGCTTGTACAGACGAAAGCCAAGGAGCGAGCCAGCAAGTTCACCTGCGGAGCCAAGGAGGTGTTGCCCGAGCTGCCCAAGCCTTTCGTTGTGAAGGAGTACGATTCGTCTTTTGCGCCCTTTAGCTGCACTGGTGGCTGACTCCGTTGGGTTCGTTGTGATGGGTGCGCGAACAGTGCGTACTCGTTCAACTCGACGCAGACCTTCAACGTGCAAACGAACCAGCCCAGCACAAAGCCCACCGACATTCGCATGGTCAAGGACTACTCCATCAGCATCCCCGCCCCCAACGAAAAGATCCAGATGTGGCGCATTGATGCTGTGCTTGGCTACGACTTCCTTACCGGAGGCTCGCTTGGGTACGGTGTTGAGTGCTTGCTGCCCGAACTCGCCATTATGGACACGCCGTTGACGTTCATCATCATGTAGTCTGCTGCTGGACTTCAACTCCACGACCGTGGAGAAGGATCTCTCGTGCGTGTCTCGCACCAAGGGTCTGCTGCGCCCGAACGCCGATGAGTGCACGGTAGCTGTCGACGCCAGGTTAGCCATCTTTGCCTCTGTCTTGCTCGTTCGGTGGGGAGGGATGGCAACTAATATGGTTGGCCCACAAACAGGATCAACGAAGCCGTGCTCTCGTGGATCGTCGAGCCGGGCGACTACACCCTGTGGATCTACGAGCTTCACAACCAGACAGATAAGTCTGTGCTGGGATGCACCCCCTTCACGTTTTCGCTGAGCTTGACCCCCTTCCAGTTCAACGAGGACTTGCTCAACTGCAAGGGTGCGCCATTCATTCCTTGCTATCTCTCTACCCCCCTTCTGTTTCTAACTCACTCTTCGCGTTGGGTTCTTTTTAGCTGCGCGTCTGCCGACCACTCTGAATGTGCCTGGCCTGCTCGGCGACCGTGGCGTGCTTGAGTTCGCCGAGGACGTTTGGCTTGACTACGAGCACCCCGACAACGCCATCACCGTAAGTTTCTCCCTGGTTCTGGCGTTGGGGCCTCAACTCATTTCTTTGCTTCCCCCCCCCCCTCCAGTTCACCTTGGCTACGGCGAGCAACCTCCGCGTCTACGTTGAAGAGCACCATGTAGACATTGACCTGCGACTCAGCAACGCCAGCGGTAAGTCGCCCACTCTGTGTTCTTCCCTTTTTGTTCCTTCGCTTGGCAACTAACACCCTCCTCTCTCTCTCTGGTGCGCAGGCTACCTGGCCCAGTCTATCACTTTTGGCCGCGAGGAAGCCATCATCATGACCCTGTCCCCCGGAGCGTACACGCTCTCCATCAAGTACTTCGACGCGAGGGAGCCGCAGTTCTGTGACACGTTCTTCTTGATGATCGGCATCGCGCCGCTGTCCCTCGTTCCTTCTGATCTGTGCTCCGGCGCCGCCTTGCCTGTGGTAAGTCTCTCTCTCTCGCCTCCACCAGCACCCACACTGAACGAATGCTAACGTTCCGTCTGCTTAGGCTCCGACCCTGCCGGATTCGAATGCGTTTGTCCTGCCGGTGACTGTCCCTCCGCAATCTTATCGTTATGTCTGGCCCAACGAATCTCGTTCGGTATGTTGGAACCCTGCTTCTTTGCCGGTTTCACCCCACAAACCATGAAGGAGGCCAAGCACCGGTACGTGCAAGCGCTGACCACTTTGGGTTATTTGGGCTATTTACGCAGACTGCAACCATCTTCACGCACAACTTCGTTGCGACCGATGCGGTCGTGCGGATTGTGGTTGGCGTCGACTTCCTTCTGGGAGACATGAAGCTAGTGATGAGCTGGAATGATATCGCCAGCGACGGCAAGACGACCGTCAGGGTATACTTTGCCTCTCTTGATTGTTTTTTTTTTGTAGGCGTCCCGTTCTCCTTGGACGAGCCCACTAACAACTCCCTTGTTTTTGTTCGCCACTTCAGGAGTTGATTGGTATCCACGCTCATGGCATGATCTATCTGAGCGCTCAGGTGCCGGCCACACACATCCAGCTCACCCTCTCCACGGGCTACACTGTGCAGCGCAATCTGAAGCTCTCCAGCTTCCCGCCCTGTATCACCTACACCTTCCAGGTACGCGCACGGCTCCAGCTAATTGATGCGCGTTGCTTACGCCGGGAGTTGAGAATGTGGGCTCACTCACTCTCCACTACTCTTCAGATGGACTACTACCCCATCGAGTCGTCGGAGTACAGGAACTTCTGCAGCGACTACGTGCCTTTGCCCTTCGCGATCAACACGACCCAGGCCCTGGGCCTGAAGGAGATCCACCTTTCCGACCGATTCATCATGCCCCACAAGGAGGGGTACGTTTACAGGTTGGGCTGCTGTTTGTGACGGTGCCACTAACAACTTGTCGATCTCTCTCCACAGTGTTTTGGGCTTGGTCACGGAGAAGTCGGCCTTCACGGTGAAGGAGGCTTCGCAGTTCCGCCTCTTCTGCGAAGCGCCTGATGTGGACAACAACGTCGATGTCGACTTCCACCTCTCGGAGAACAACCAGATTGTGGCTTCGGCCATCGGCACCAAGCAGGAGGAAGAGATCACCTACACCCTGCTGCCGGGCAAGTCCTACGAGCTCACGGTCTATTTCTTCCTTCCGTACACGGGCGGCATCAAGTGCATGAGCTATTCGCTGGAGCTGTCGATCGCACCGGTGGACACCAAGACGACAACCTGCAACGGTCAGGCGGACCACCTTCCTCCGGCCAACTTGATGTACACGCCCCTGCCCAGAATCACGCTGCGTTGACGCAGCGAGAAAGCTAACCAATCACACTTGACCCGCAGCCCCTCGCCGCCTGGCAAGTACTTTGAGTCGGTCAAGACCTATTCATTCACGCAGACCGACAAGGCCCTCAGGCACCACATCAACTTCACCCTCGATCAACCCTACTTCCTGCGGGCCATCATCTCCTATGATTTCCTGTGGAACAACCTCAACCTTCGTCTGCGTCATGTGAACCCCTCGGCAACGACTGGTACCACTCGCGTTCCGTCTTCTTCGTTGTTTGTTCGGGCCATTTGCTGATCACTTTCATCGACCCGGTGCAGGCAACCTCTTGGCTTATGGCAAGACTGCCTACAACAGGAACGATATCGACGTCGTGCAGCTCAACGAGGGCCAGTACATTCTGGAGGTCTACGAGCCCTCGCTTCTGAACAACGCCAACGCTCGTGGCTGCGTCAAGTTTGACCTCCTGGTATAGTGCTCTCACCCTGCACCGAGTCTGACGCGCATCACGACTGCTCACATTCATTCATGTTTGGTAATCTTAGGTCGCTTTGCTGCCTGTGACACCGTCCGCTGATAGCCCCGTGCTATCGCGTTGCTGGGACTGGCCGTTGCCCGAGAGTGTAAACAATCTCGCCGGTCTCTCAGTCCTCTCGGATAACACCATGCACTGGCAACGTGACGTGCTGGCCAATGTGCGCAGCAAGGAGGAGTTCATGGCCTTCAACCTGGGAACGCCCTCCGTGTTCAGGATCTACCTTCCGCACCACAGCCTCTTGGACGTAGATCTCTACCTCTACGACGGCACGCCCGTACGAGCCCCTTCACTCGAAACTAACTCCTCACACGAAACAAACTGTTGAACTCACCACTCGGTTGTACACAGGGCCACCCTGATGCGAGGCAAATCGACGCCAAGACCTCGTTTGGTGAAGAGAGCATCGCGTACAAGCTTCCTGCCGGCCCGCACTTCCTCAAGACCAGGCTCTACCCGCAGCGCCAGATCTCCCTGCCTTCGGCCTCGGATTGCGCGTTCTTCCCCGCGGAAGTGGCCATCGCGCCTCTCGTTTCGCTCACCAACAACCCGGCAGTCGGCCAGGTAACGAGACTGCGCGTCTGCTTAAGTATTGGACCTTACCCAGCGGTGCTAACGTTTGAGTAATTTCGGCAGACGTGCACGGACGCGCCGCTCCCGGCTGCCCTCACACCCAACACCGAAGTCGCAGGCACCTACCGCTATGCTCGCTCGGCGACGCAGTTCGAGCACAAGATCGCGCTGAACGTCACCTCGAACAGCGCGCTGATGCTCGATCTCAAGTACGACTTCATCACGTCGGCCGTCTCGGCGAGGTTGACGCGCCGCGAGAGCGCCACGGCGTCGGGTGAGACTTTCTATTCCAGGATTGGCACCAACCACGCCTTCCTCAATGCCGTACGTACCACCGCAACCTCGTTTTTGTTTTTCCATGTTCACCCTATTTGTGCTCATCTCATGACCGCGACGCCCGAATCTAGGCCCTCGTTCCCGGCACCTACGAGCTGGTCATTCACGACCCCGTGCCTGACTTCAAGATCGACGAACTGAAGTGCCTCACCTTCGAGATGACGTACACCTTCCTCACCGACGGCGTGCCCGACGATGACTTTGGCTGCGATTCCTCCCAGCTGCTTCCCAGCAACCTGGATGCCCCCAGTACCTATTGCTCTCACCCACTCACCTCGCATGTCCATACATTAACGTCTGCCTCCCCCAACCCTCTCTAGACGGTGGCAGCGTTCCGTTCGGCGGTCCGCAGGCGGCCGATGGTGAGATCAAGATCTTCGCCGATCACGTGCTCATTCCCAAGGAGCGGTTCACCGTGAAGAGGGTGGAGTTTGTGAACCCTCAGGACAGCTACCTGCGCCTCTTCGCCCACAGCGACAACACCAACAACGATGTCGGTAAGTAACCCAACCGAGACAAAGACCTGTTTCTGGTCCGTGTTTTGCTTGTTGCCGCTGGCGGCTAATCAACGCCTTTCATGTCCACAAACACCATCACACCAGACTTCACGATCTACAGCAACACCAACAAGTCCGCTGGTTCCCTGATCGGGTTCTCCAACTCTATGCAGAGCATTGAGAGCAGCCTCTTCTTCATTCCCGCGTCGGCCAACAGGCATCTGCTTGAGGTGTCCTATTTCCGGGTCGACGAGAGCAAGCCGTGCAACTACTTCCACTTCGGGCTGGCCTCCAAGCCGCGCAGCAAGGTGTTGCAGGACCTCCTGTGCCCGATCAACGTCAACTCGCCCCCGGTCGACCTCACCTTCGCCGCGGGCAACGACGTGGACGTTCACAGCGACGACTACGTGTTCAACGCTGCGCTGATCAACTCCACGCAGCGCACCTTCCGCTACTCGACTCAGCTCAACGTGCGGGACGAGACCACGTTCTCGGCCGAGATCGGATTCAACTTCCTGGCCAACGATTTCCGCCTGGCTCTGCGCGACGCCAACAATGTTGTGATCCACACCAGCAAGGTGCGCGGCACGTCGAACAGCAACTCGTACGTCAACTTCTACCACTACCTTCGCGCCGAGCTCCAGCCGGGCACCTATCACATGGACATTGTCGAGGACCTGCTGAAGACCGAGCTCAAGCTCAACTCGAGCCAGTGCCACCGCTTCTCGCTCAGCATCTCGGGCATCTCCGAGTCCACTCCGCACATCCTCTCGGTCAGCCCGCCCGAGGGCCACGACCTCGACCCGAGCAAGGATCTCAACCTCAGGTAACCACCACCCGCCACCATTGCCGCGATCACACACATTTTTCGTGCGGCGACGTACTGCAATACTAAGCTGCGCTCTCCACACCGCGCCACTATCAAAACGACAGGATCACCTTCTCCGATCCGGTGGTGGAGCCTCGCGATGTGGCTGCCTACCTGGCGACGCACAACCCTCCGGACAGGGCGCCTGGCCTGGCCCTCAGGCACGTCGCCACCGGTCGCCCGACTTCGAGGGGCGCTGGCGAATGGGAATGGATTCGGCCCGCGAGTGTGCGGTATGTCTCTCTTGTGTGCCTCAACAGCTGTTGGTGCCCAGCATTAGCTCATGCTGGCTCTGTCGCTCAGGTTGGACGGCACGCGGCGAATCCTCGATGTGGTCTTTGCGCACGGCGACTTGCGTTCGGACGACGGCGTACGCTCTCCAGATGGTCCTTGTGAATGCAACGTTCACAGAACAACAGCTCACCTCTCTCTTCTCACGGCAGGCGTTTGAGCTGGTGTTTAACTTGACCGACTTCACCACGACGAACGGCATCCGCTTTGCCAACGCCGCGCAGCAAGGCCGCGTCTACAGCCTGGTCAACCTGAACTGCAGCGATCACGGCCGGGGAACTGCCGCACCCAACGGTACCGTTGTCCCTGCTCTCCTCACAAGCGATTGATTCGCTCACGCATGAACGGCGGGTACGCACTGTCTCTAGGCACTGTCATTTGCCAGTGTGACATGGGCTACGCGGGCGTCAACTGCGACTCGTGCGCCCAGGGATTCCACTCTGTGGGCAACAAGTGCGCGGCCAACTCGCCGTGCACGTCCGAGTCTTGCAACGGGCACGGATCCTGCAATGACCAGCTCGGCTATCCCATCTGCACGTGCTTCCAGGGCTACGCGACTGTCGGCATCGACTCGTGCTCCGTGTGCGCTCAGGGTGCGTCGTTGCAGCCTCCCTGTTGGCCTCAACGTGTTACTCATCCCGTATGCTCTCGTGCCAGGCTATGAGGGCTACCCGCAGTGCGCGCCCATTCCCGAGTCGTCGGACTCGTCGGCCCGCTGCAGCGCCCAGCTTCTGCCGCGGCACCTCGACACCGTGGCCCACCTGGGCTACAACGACGAAGTCAGGCTGCAGGGCTACTTCTACATCGACATCGCCCACCAGTATGTCTCTCTCTATGCCCACCACCAGTGGCCGCTGCACGTGGTTCCCCCCTAACTAACGGCGGCCATCATGGCGATCGCTTGATGTGGTGTGGGTGATCTCGATCACACAGGGAGCACAGCATGTACTTCAAGCTCGCCGAGGACTCCCTCTTCCGCATCTATGCCCAGCCTCACTGGGTGGACATCGACCTGTGGCTCTACCGGATCGGCAAGACCAAGACCGAGACGATCGCCAACGGTATGCAAGTGGTTCCTGTTGCGTCCCACCCATGAGCTGCTGCTCACCACGTGCTGGTTTCGCTCCCTTTAGGTGGACTCTCGATTGGCAAGGAGGAGTCTCTGTCTCTCAGACTTAACAAGACGCTGAGCGATGACTCGTACCTCCTCAAGTTCCGCTACTTCGTGTTCAGCACCAGCAGGCCCGCCTGCGAGACCGTGAACATTGACCTGGCGATCGCGCCCGAGTCACGGGTGCACAAGCGGGTCCAGAGCAAGAAGCAGGACTGTATCCACGTGCTTCACAATGTCTCGACCGCCCTGCCGCTGGCCGACCAGACCATCATCCAAGTCAGCAGCGACTCTGGCGGCTACAACTACGCTCCCAACCACAAGTTCGCCGTCGCCCCGCCCAACAAGCCTGCTGGTACACGCCCCCTCCTCCTGTGGCCGGACGTGTGACTTCGACTTTCGTTCTTACGTCTGATGACTACGATCATGGTTCATTGGGGGGGTTTTCAGAGACGAAGCCGTTCAAGGACCGTGGCTACTACTTCTGGAACAAGTCGATCTCGCTCAACAAGGTGCCGGACAACCATGTGGCGATCCTGCGCGTCGAGGTCGGCTACTCGTTCCTGGAGAGCGACTTTGCCCTGCTGCTCGAGCTCGGTTCCAACACGCCCGACCACTGCACTGGCAGCCAAGACAGCCACAAGTCGTGCATCTACGGTTTCAACACGTACAACAAGAACATCCTCGAGGCCGTCATCCAGCCCAACGCCTACACCCTGTGGCTCTACCAGCCCGAACAGTACGCAACGCTCGCTCTCTCTTCTTTTGCGCTCTGGGCCATTCCGCTCACTTTGCGGCACGCGCACGCACGCACACAGGATGTATGGCGAATGCGCTCTGTTCGAGTTCTCGCTGAGCGTGCGCTTCGAGGTGGACAACAGCAAGACCTTTGTGTGCGAGGGTCCCACGCTGCCGCCGTCGCTCAACGGCGTGAACTACATCAACCCGCAGACGGGCTACCTCCACCTCGCGGAGGACTACGTCGTCGACTTCGTGCAGTACACCTACTTTGAAGTGAAGACACCCACCTACTTCAAGGCCGCTGCCAAGCCCAAGGGCAACTGGTGGGGCTTCGCCCTCTCCCTCTTCAGCGAGGACGACACCGACTACTACGTGATCGCCGACGACAGCATCTTCCGCCAGCTGGCGCCCGGCAACTACTCGATCTTCATCTCCGCCTTCTCGCTGGAGGATGACCAGTACTGCCCTGAAGGTACGCACACCCAACATCGCCGCACACGCACATGCATACGCCACAATCCAGGCAATTACACTCGTGCGACACACGGACTCACTTTTCACGTGTTGCAGTGCGATTGGAGTTGGAGCTCATTCCGAAGTTGATGTGGGACACCATGCTGACCGAGCAGGGCAACGATCCCTGCCCGTTCCCCGCGAGAAGCGTGCTGCCCATGCTGCCCAGCCCTCTTACGGGCCTCGAGTACACGTACGTGCAGTGCCCGGGTGCATCGGCCTCCGCAGTGTATGGCACGCTGGGCGGTGACTAACCACCGCGTACCATACGTTCCTGCACCAGTTATGCGGACAACGTCCAGCTTTACGCGTTTGGCACGGGTGACGTCAAGTCCTACACCATCGAGGTCTCAGAGCAGACCAGAGTCATCGCCTCCATCGAGAGCAACTTCATCATGGATGACGTGAGGTACCATATCAATTCGTGTTTCTTTCCCTCTTTGCTTGTGATCTTCTCGTATAGCCCATACGCACGAGAGAGTGGAAGCGAGTCTGGGCGCAAGGGGTTACCCTATTCCCTTGTGCCCAGTTTTTTGCAAAACCTTCCCAGAGCAACGAATCCTTGCAGACTTCGCCTCCTCAAACAGCCACGGAGGAGAAGTTTGAAAGGATACTACATTCAATTTCCACACCACTACTCCCAATAGCTTTCCACCATAAGGTGGAGTGACGCCGGTGCCGTGGGCACTCAACTGACCACACTTCTTGTGGTGTTGTGTACCGTTACAGGCTTGAGCTGAGGTCCACCGGTGGTTTGGCAGTCGTGAAGAGCCAGAGCGATTACAACCGCGCCGTCCTCGACCACGTCCTCCAAGCTGGTACTTACGACCCTCCACGATCTTAGGAATTATCATTAGTGGTTATTAACTCTTCCTTGTGCGTTTAGGAACCTACTTCTTGGTCATTACGCGCCCCACGTTTGATGGTGCCCCGGCTCGCCCCTATCAGTGCTCGCCCTTCGACTTTGCGCTGTCGGTGCTGCCGTACGGTGTCTCGAGCCGCGAGCAGCGGAACGCTTTGACGCAAGAGCAGCAGCAGGCTCCCACGACCATCGCCGAGATGGAACACATGAAGTGGCAGGTGGATACCGGCGTGGTCTCGCTCGCCCAGCTCAACGAGCAGCTGCTGCCGCCGCAGCTGGAGAAGAGGGATGACCCTGCCGCTCTGAGCCTGTCGCCGTGTGTCGGCGTAGCCTTCGAGCAGATTCCGGCCACGCTCAACTCCAAGCGCTTCCTCTACTCCGACCCCGTGATCAACTATCAGTCGGACAACTTCCTGGTTCCGCTCGACGGCGCCATCCTCACCGAGCGCGAGATCCTCATCACCGTAAAGGAAGAGTCCGTCCTCCGCGTTTACACTGAGGTAATCCTTCTTCTTCTTTTCTTCATGCGACCACTCGCTCACGTATTCCCTATCGTTTGCGTTTGTCAACAGTTCTTCCGCCAGGTCGACATCGACCTGAAGCTCTACATGGCCAACGGCACCAACCAGGACTACACGCTCGTCACTTCGGCCTCCAACGGTATCTACAACGAGGAGGTGATCGTCGCCAAGCTGTTCCCGCGGATCCCTCAAGCGCCCGGCAGCAGCGCCACCGTGCCCGTGCGGTACAAGCTCAAGGTCATCTTCTGGAAGTGGAACCTGGCCGACATGCCCAAGTGCGCCACCTTCAACATGGAGTTGGCCATCACGCCCGTGTCCATGATCGGCGCCGGCAGCGCTGCCTGTCCTGATGGTGGTACGTGCTCGCACCTACCTCCACCTTGTCGTTGTGTGTGTGTGTGTGTGTTCTACACGTGTGTGAAGCACGCCGGAAGTGCAGTCTGGGCGCAAGGGGCACTCGATTCCCTCGCGCCCGGTTTTTAATCTTCCCAAAGCAAGCTTTCATCCTTGCAGACTTTGCTTCCTCACAAATATCACGGAGGGGAAGTTTGAAAGGATGCCACAATCACTTCTTCTCCTTCTTCTTCTTCTTCTTTGCTGGATCTATGTGTAACACCTGCTCCTGCGTCTTCGCCCTCACGGTGTGTCGTGGTTCCGTTTGTTTTTGGCAAACAGGCGACAAGTGGCCGGCGAGGTTCCCGGACAATTTGCCGGCTAAGCCCTACCACTACGACTCGACGGACCCTGTGGGCCTGCACGACGGTGTCGCGGAGCTGCTGTACATCACGCAGACGGCCACGCCCAAGTCCAATACCTACACTTTCCAGCTGGGTCCCGAGATAACCGATCTGCACCTGGACGTAGGCTACAACTTCGGCCTGGGCGACATGGCCATGGTCCTCACGCACAAGGAGTCGGGCGACAAGTACCGCGGCGTCAACGGCTACAACAGGAACTACATCACGCAGACCAACCTGATGCCGGGCGAGTACGAGCTCAAGATCTACGAGCCCGCGGCCAATCACCTGGACTACCTCAAGTGCTCCTACTTCACGTTCGAGGCCCACATCGTCCAGGGCGGCAAGGGCAAGCTGATCAACCCCGAGCAGCCCACTCTGCCGGCTGTGCTGGACCTCAACAGCGTGCCGTACCTCTTCTACGAAGGCTACACCCACTTCCAGGTATGTTCTCTGACTGCATTACCGCCTCATTCCCTTTCAGCGTCAACGCTCAGCTAACACAACGATGACGATTGCGCAGGGCGAGACGACGCTGTTCGAAGCCGACGAGAACGTGGATGCGAAGAACATCAAGTTCAACGTCGACGTGCCCTCGGTGCTGCGCACGGCGTCGTACCTGACCTCCACCGACGCGATTGAGAACGACATCAGCTTCAGGCTGAGCAAGGGCTACGCGCCCGTGGCCTCAGGTGACGGCAACCTCTACTACACTGAGCTGCAGCCGGGCAACGACTACAACTTGGCCGTCATGCGCTCTGCGTCCGCGCCCGCCGGCGACCTCGCCCAGCACTTTGAGCTTGCCGTGGAGCCCATTGCCTACCTCGACAGCTACGTCGAGAAGAAGGCTCTCCCGCTGTCCAGCTGTCTGCCCTTCGGCGATCATGGTACTCCTCCCCCGCACCACGACACGACACACAATGGTGGTTTTTAAAGAATTATTACTCACGTTCATCTCCAATGCGCAATCAGGTTACTTCAACATCTCGGCCGACAGGCTGTTCACCTTCGAGAAGCACCTCACGATCAACTCGCGCGAGGTCGACCCGAAGAAGCCGCAGGTCGATGTGGCTAAGCTCCGGTTCACCGTCAGCGTCAAGTCAGTGGTCGTCGCGCGCGTGGGCTTCCAATACACGCTCAACGAGCTCCGCCTGTCGCTCATCAACAACGTGACGAACTCGGAGGAGGCCTTCGTGGTCACCTCGCGGCCCTACAAGAACTTCAACGAGATCGACCTCGTGGTGGAGCCCGGAAGCTACACCGTGGTGATCGACCTCATCAAGCCCAGTCTCGTGTGGTCCAAGCTGGCGGCCAAGGGCCATCGCTGTGTGCCCTACACGCTCTCCGTCCTGGTGGACGACGTCACCCGCGGCGGCTCGCGCACCGATTGCAGCCAGTACCACGTGGTGCCGCTCAACCTCGACAATGTCGGCGGCGGTAGCACCCCGTTCGGCGGCCCCATGAAGAACGGCTACGTCCACATCGCAAGCGACAAGTTCCTCGCCTCCGGGCTCATCGGCACCGCGACGGCGACCAACACGATGGTGCGTGCTCCCTGCTTCCGTTCAGCCTATAAGAAGCAGAAGCTGACTCGTGCTTTACAACAAAAACCTTGTCAATGTGCAGGGCTTCACGTTGGACACCACTAGCATGATCAGCTTGATCACCACGACGCCTGACGACGGCGTGTTCGAGATCAAGTACCGTCTCTACAACAAGCGCTCGCGTACCTACGTCGAGGTACGCGTCACAATTATATTCGCCCCCCTCCCCCTCCCTCGCATAGGTGCGCGGGTTCAGGTTCCGCTGAGCGAGCGCATAACTCGCTTCTCTCTTTCTCTAGCCTTCGCATGCCACGCACACCATGCACTCGAGGACGGAGCTCTTCGTCGTGGATGTCACCCAGAGGACCGAGTTCGAGCTGCAGCTCACGTACACGAAGTCCGCCTATTACCGCCTCAAGTACGTTGTCCCCCCCCCTCACCTATTACTTGTTTTTCGTTTCACCTCCACACCATGATGAGCGCGCCCGACACCACTTGAACTCGTTGTTTGGGAGCACACCACCTCCCATTCAGCCTTTTCGTGTGCGGCGCCACAGCAACCTCATCCTCCCTACTATCAAGCAGTCGTGTTCCCTCTTCAATGGGCACCACTGAGACGAACGGGAACACTATTTATTTATTTATAATATTTTTCTCTTTGATTTTATGGAATATTGGAATGTTACTTACATGTTTGTTATTCCGTGTCCATCGCTGCAACCATTATAGCCCGTGCCCCACCTTCGCCATGGACCTGGTGATCGACCGGTACTCGCACGTGGTCGACAACCTGCAGTGCCCCAACATGGCCGACATCGCACCCTCGCCCAAGACGACGCTCACCCTCGGCGCGTCCGGCGCCACGGTCACCGACTTCGTGTCGACCAACGTCTCCACGGCCTTCCTCCTCTCGCACACGACGGGCTCCAAGTTCTCCTACCCGATCTCCATCTCCGTCGCCGGCGCCGCCTTCATGAACGCCAACCTGGGCTACAGCTCCATCAGCAACGCCTTCACCATGAAGCTCAAGAAGATCGGAAGCGAGCTCGTGCTCGGTAAGTCGTCGTACGTCATGGTGCCGCAGCGCTCCGGCCAGACCAACGTCGTGCAGTACCTGACGGGCAACCTGCGCGCGGGCGACTACGAGCTGACGATCGAGCAGCCCTACCTGCCCCTCCTCCAGGAGCCGTCGCGCTGCTACCCCTTCGTGTGGGACATCCTCCTGCGCTCGGCCGACGTCACCAACGTCATCGAGAGCGTGGAGCCCGCGTCCGGCGTGCAGCTCAACCCGCAGCAGGACCTCAACATCCGCATCACCTTCACCGACGTTCCCTACAAGGGCGGCAAGAAGGTCCAATTGTACGTAAATCTTCTCATTGGTGGATAGGCTGTATCACTTACTCGCACGCCATCGACCACTAGGAACAACCCCAACGCGATCCGCGAGGCCTTCTTCCTGATGGGCGTGTCGTCGGGCGCCGAGAGCCCGGTGCTTCCGACCTACGCCGAGCTGCGGTCGGCCGACGGCACCAGCTGGCTGCTCGTGTTCGCCGCCGGCTCGCTGCAGGCGAGCAAGACCTACAACCTGGGCCTGGTGCCCAACGCTCTCGAGGACTCGCGCGGCATGGGCGTCGTGATCAGCGGCCGCGAGTACTCCTACTCGTTCATCTCGGCCTCGTGCTCGAACCACGGCCTCTACATCGGCGGCGTGTGCATCTGCCACGTGGGCTATGCTGGCAACGACTGCGAGCACTGCGCTCAGGGCTTCCACCTGGACGAGAACAAGAAGTGTGTGCAGAACGGTACGATAACCACACACGCGCACGCACATGCGCACGCACGCACACACACACGCACACATCGGCGCTCGACGCTCATCCGCTCCTCCTTTGTTCTGCAGCTACGGCTTCGAACTGCAAGCTCGATTCGTGCGGCTGCCGACAGCGCGACACGGACAGCACGTGCCTGGAGGCTCTCGGTGAGTGCCGCGACCTGAATAACGGCAGCATCCAGTGCTTCTGCTTCGAACAGTTCCACGCCACCGGCCCGCGCTGCGAGCAGTGCCTGCCGGGCTACATCGGCTACCCCAAGTGCCAGAGGCGCGACAAGTGCAGCCCGACCTGCTCGACCAACGCCATCTCGTGCGACGTGGAGAAGAACAAGTGCATCTGTCCTGCCAACTGGGCCGGCCCGACCTGCAGCAAGTGCGCTACCGGCTACAGCGGTTCCGACTGCAAGGCCATCTCGCCCGGTACGCTCCCCCACGCCCGCTCGCGTCTTCAGCCTGGAAGCTCACTCTCCTCTTTTTTCTTTTCTGTTGTCGCACAGACGCGTCGGGCTGGGACACCTTCTTCAAGATGTTCGGCATCGTGGTGGGCGTCCTCATCGGCGTCAGCGCCATCGGCTGGCTGGTCTGGTGGCGATACAAGATCTGGCGCTCGGTACCCTATATCACCACCGCTTTCGCTTCGCTTTCGCTGTTGCCTTCGTTTTCGCTTTCGCTTTCTTTGTGCTCACAACGGTGGTGGCGTCGACAGAGGCGACCCCGGAAGTACCTGCCCCTTGGCCTGGAGGAGCTGGAGGGCGCGACCGAGCTGCGCGGGGCCGACGATGGTGGCGACTACGACGACGACGCGTTCGCCGACGACCCCATGTTCTCGTCGAGCCCGCATTCGAGCAGGGCCACGCGCGGCGAGCTGGCCTTCGAGGACCACCCCGACGAAGAGAGCCACGCCGCCGGCGGTCAGACCAACGGCGACACGAACGGCGACGACGACGACTTCGACCCGCGCAGCAGCGACGACGACAGGACGACTTCGCCAGCGGCCTCTTCGCCCTCTCTTCTCGACCTCTAAGCCC
>CDFB01048095.1:0-10867 GCA_000826425.1 Acanthamoeba lugdunensis | reverse complement strand
ATCGTGGCGCGCATGTTGGGATTGAAAGCGTTTCGGCAGAATCGCAGCAGAAGCGAGCTCTTGCCCACGTGCATGTCGCCGATCACAAGGATCTTGAGGGCTTTTTGCTTGATTCCATCTGTTCGAAAGGAAACATCTGCCATCTGTGCGTGTGTCGTGTCCGTGTGCACCTCCCGTCTTGTGCAGCCCTCGCAGCAGAAGCTTCACGCCCGGAGTCACCCTTGGAATGCATGCCATTTTTCACGTTTCCGCCGCAGGAAAAAGAGCGGAAAAGGCAGAGGCCAAAGGAAAAGCAAAAAAAAGGGCTATCAAACATTCGAAAAAAAGATGGCGGCGATGGCGGCAGGAGGTGGCGCACCGGGAGGCAAGAGGGCGAATGCCAGACTGCCACCCGAGGTGGGAAGGATCGTCTTCGTCAAGAACCTCCCCTTCAAGATCACACCGGACGAAATGTACGACATCTTCGGCAAATTCGGTGCCATTCGACAGATCAGACTGTACGTCGCCCCTTCCCTTTGCACCAAGAGTGCACCCACTGTTCGCTCATCATTTGTATGCAGGGGCACGAACAACAAGGAGACGAGAGGAACAGCGTTCGTTGTGTACGAGGACATCTTCGACGCCAAAAATGCCGTGGATCACCTTTCGGGATTCAACATCGGCGGGCGGTACCTCATTGTGCTCTACCATCAACAAGCCAGAGCCACCAAGAAGATGGACCAGAAAAAGAAGAAGGAGGAGATCGACGAGCTCAAGAACAAGTATGGTGTGGAGTAAGGATAGCTATAGATGTAAATAAATAACATATCCTTCCTTGCCCAGAGATGCATGCATCTTCAAAAAAAAGTTGTGTTACTAGCCTTAACACGATGTGAGTTGAAGACCGGAGTCTTTTCCCGTCCTTATGCAGGGAGATGCTAACCTTCTCTCGGCTCAACCAGCACATCCCTGCCCATCACCGCTCCATCCTTTTGTTTGCGTCTTCTTGGGCTTACAACGGAATTGTGGGACCGAACGCAGCGAAATAAAATACAAATGATAAAAAAATAAAAATAAAAAAGAGGCAACAACATGAAGCGGGTGAGCAGCTGCTGGCGCGTGGGTCTGCCCCGAGCAACAGCCTTCGGCACTGGGTGCCACACAACGGCCGCACCGCTCCGCATGAGCACACTTCCTCGCCCCCAGTTCCGGAGCAGCACTGCGTCTCGATTTTTTGCATCTCGCATCGAATCTTCTGCACCGGAGGCAGACGGAGCTGCTCCATCTACCCCGCCGGTTGAGCGCTTGGGGCTTCTGAGCGGATCTGCGCTGCACGAGAGGGCAACATTTGGTGGGCGCGACGTGGCTCTCCTTGCAGACACCTACGGTGCCATTGGCGTGTTCGACGCCGTTGGCGGCTGGCACGGTGCCGGCGGCAGCGAGTTTGCGCGATTGCTCGAGCGACACGTACAACGTTCCCTTGGTGCGATTGATCTGGTGAAGCAAGGTACCTTGGCGTCTCAAGCGTCCATTGCAGTCTTCTCGAGCCAGCGCTCCAGTGTCTGATCATTTCGTCTGCAGAGATAATGGCGTCCACAACCAAGCCTGACGATGACACTGATGACGTCGAAGACGCTGAGCCGGCAGACGACGATCTGGTACGCTCTGTAGCACTTCCCATCACGCTCTATGGATTCTCAAGTGGCTCTTCGAATGTAGGATGATATTCTCTACAAGCCGGGAAGTGAAGAAGAGAGATTCAAGGAGGAGAGCGATGCGATGGAAGAGGAACTACAAGGCGTGTATAACCAAGTTCAAGCGCGAAAGAGCTCTTCTACTGCGGCGGCACGGAAGAAGATGCTCACACGTTACTCCGTACGCTGCCCTGGTTTAGCTGATTGTTTGTGGTCATCACTGGCTGACGCAGCGTATCAAATGGCCATTCAGGTGGAGCAGCTTCTGCCCAGCGAAATCCTCATGCGGGCCAGGAACGAGCTGTTGGATAAAAACATGACCGGCGTCTCTACGGCGCTCTTGCTCATCCTCTCGGAAAAGCATGAAGGTACTGTGTTGCTTCTTCGCAAGAGCGAAGCGCGATCCGTGCTTACACTCGTTGTTCGGACAGACCGAGATTGGGAAAAGGTGATCCAGATGGGCTCCCCGACCTGGAAGATCGAGGAAAAGGGCACCTGGCTACACACAGCTACGATGGGCGATCCCTGCTTCATGGTCATCCGGAATGGCAAGCGATTCTACCGCTCCACGCCTAGTTATGCGCAGTTCAACGAGCCCAATCACTTCAGCGGCTCAGGTGCGGTCCCGTCGCTAGATGCGCACTTGACGAGAGGCGTCTCACCTGACTCTGATGGAATGCAGTCATCACCTTTGCCATGGACCCGAGCATCAAGCACAACTCTGTCAAGTACGGCAACCCACCTCATGTACGATGAACAAAGGTTGAGCTCATTTTGGTTGGGCAGGCTCCTGAAGGGCGACATCATCGTCGTGGGCACAAACGGGTTGTTTGACAACGTGTGGGACGACGAGATCGTCGAAATCGTCAACCAAACGATCGAGAATACCAAAGTTGATGAGGAAACAGCAGCGGCTTATCCTCTCGGTAGGGATCACCCACTCTTCACGGTTCTTAGTTGAGGAGCTCACTGTTCTCCTTCTCTGTGGCACAGAGGGAATGATCGATCCGGAGATCATCGCCGAAGCCTTGGTGAAGCAGGCTACTGCCAACTCGACCAACTTAGAAAAGAAGTCTCCATTTGCTGAATACGCGGAGAAGGAGGGGTACATCTACATCGGTGGCAGAGAGGACGACGTCACCGCCGTCGTGTCCTACGTGGTGCCACAAAAGAATTAAAATAAAATTAAAAACAAAAAAAGGCGCCAAAGTGCGACTTTCGCGCGCTTTTTTGCTGAGAGAAGATCCGAGGCGCGTGTAGAAGACGCCATTCGACGAGGATGTGGCTCACCGAGGTCATAATCGATGGCTTCAAGTCGTATGCGGCCCGTGAGGTCGTTTCCGGATTCGACATGTCCTTCAACGCCATCACAGGCCTAAATGGCACGGGAAAATCGAACATCTTGGATGCCATCTGCTTCGTGCTCGGCATCACCAACTTGACGCAGGTGAGTTACAACTTCATGCACTTGCCTGGTCCTGATAGCACGTACTCAAATTTCCCATCAAATGTTCATTCAATTTTTGCAGGTTCGAGTGAGCAATTTGCAGCAGCTCGTCTACAAGCAAGGCCAAGCGGGCGTCACCAAGGCGAGCGTAACGTTGGTCTTCAACAATGAAGATAAAGAGAGGAGCCCCATCGGATATCAACAGTTCAACACCATCACCATTACTCGTCAGGTGCGTACACTCTCTCTGCCACGAAGGGGAGCAGCCAGTGCTAACCGTCGGTTTCCTCTGACCAAGGTGGTGATCGGTGGCCGCAACAAGTACTTGATCAACGGGCACAACGCGCGAGGCAACCAGATCCAGACCCTCTTCCACTCCGTGCAGCTCAACGTCAACAACCCTCACTTCCTCATCATGCAAGGCAAGATCACCCAGGTGCTCAACATGAAGCCTCCCGAGATCCTCTCGATGGTCGAAGAAGCTGCCGGCACGCGTATGTTCGAGATGAAGAAGCAGACGGCCCTTCGCACGATCGATAAAAAGGACTCGAAGCTGCAGGAGATCAACCGCGTCCTCGAAGAAGAGATCGTACCCACCATGGAGCGGCTGCGCGAGGACAGGAACACCTACAACAAGTGGTCCGCCAACAAGAACGAAAAGGAGCGTCTGCTTCGCTTTGTGATTGCCTACGCTTACATGAAGGCCGAGGTACGTTGGTCTTATCGCGTGTGTCTGTGACATCTTGGTCGTGTCAATGTCCACTCACTCCATTACCCTTTGCGATTGCCACATGCAACAGAAAATCCTACAAGGCGGCAACATCAAGGAGATCGAAGCGAAGCTCAAGGAGGTGCTGCGAAGCAAGGAAGAGGATATCCAGCGGATCAACGACATCACCGACGAGATCGAAGCGCTGGGCAAGAAGAAGGAGAAGCAAATGAAGAAGGAGTGCCAGGCGCTGGAGAAGGAAGCAGACGAGTTGTCCAAGAAGTGGGTCGCGGCGCAAGGTGAGTTCGACCACAAGAAATCCGCGCTGGAGGAGGCGGAAGGCCGCAAGACGGCCCTCGAGAAGCAGGCGGCGGCGGCCGACAAAGCGATCGAGAAGCTGCAGGCAACCATCGAAAAAATGACACTCGACAAGCAGGGAATGGAAGAAAGGAACAACAAGCTCTCCACCGCCTACGTGGCCTACCAAAGGGCCTACCAGGCCAACAACGCGAGCCTGGCGACCAACGCTGAGGAAGGTATTTGAGCCTACTCTTACCTCATCTGCGAGTGTCATCCTTTAACACCGGTTGACTCAACTTTCTCGCTAGCCGGAGGCAAGACGTTGGCCGAACAGCTGATCGACGCGCAGAAGCAGGCAACCGACGCCGCCACCGAGATCAAGTCCACCAAGCTCAAGATCGAACACTTGGAGAAGGAAATCCAAACCAAGTCAAAGCATCTTCAAGTGAGATACCCGCCTTTGCTCCTCTTGACGCTTTGGCTCAAATCTCCTCGCTTCCTTCTACTCACCTCGGTGTCCCACTACAGCATATGGGAGGCGACTCAAAGAAGCTTGAGAAGGAGCGCGAGGCTGCCCTCCGCGAGTGCGAGAAGTTGCGCGCAGCTTTGAAGACGCTTGGCTATGACGACAATGCTGAAAGCGGGATGTTGCAGGTACAGACGCACTCTTCATGCCGAAACGTCCACGTTCACTCCCTAACGTTTGAGCGGCTGTACAGGAAAGGAAGAATACCGAAAGGAAGGTGATGGAACTGAGGGAGAAGGTTGCGGACCTCACGGCTCGGTTCAGCCACATCCAGCTGGACTACCGCGATCCTGTGCCCAACTTCGACAAATCTCGGGTGAAGGGTCTTGTCATCAACCTCCTCAAGGTCAAGGACCCCAGGGCCACCACCGCGCTCGAGGTCACCGCGGGCGGGCGCCTTTACAACGTACGTGCCCCCACCGCACATATCTTTGGGCGATTCGCTTGTTCTTAGAACCACTGTTGATGTATGTTGCGCTCTTTTGTAGGTTGTTGTCGATACGGAGGAGACGGGTGCGCTACTCATCAAGAAGGGCCAGCTCAAGAAGCGTGTGACGATCATCCCGTTGAATCAGGTGGCGGCTCGTAGGCTCACCCCCAACGTTATTGCCGCCGCCGAGAAGATCGTCGGCAAGGAGAACGTCACGCACGCCATTCAGCTCATCGGCTACGACAAAGAAGTGGAGACAGCCATGAACTACGTCTTCGGCTCGACACTAGTCTGTTCGGGTACGTGAAGCAGCTTTCGTACTCCACTTAATCGTCATCGTTCGTTCATTTGCTGATGTTGAGCTTGTCGCTACAGACTCGACGGCTGCGGAGCGAGTGACCTTCAATAAGACGGTGAATGCTCGGTCGGTGACCCTCGATGGCGTAGTGTTCGATCCCGCCGGCACTCTCACCGGAGGTTCGCGCCCGCAGGCCGCGTCCCTTCTCGAGCAGCTTCAGCGACTCAACGGGATGAAGGACCAGCTGGCTGAGGAGAAACATAAGCTCCAGAAGCTGGATGGAGATTTCGCCAAGACTAGGGAGAGCTCCAGGGAGTACCAGGTACGCCGGTGGTGGGCAAACGCCTTCATGGTTGGTGAGCTCACCCGCTTTGTTTTCCACAGAAACTGAAGGAGGCACTGGACATCAAGTCCCACGAAGCAGAGCTTCTAGCCACGCGTCTGCAGCAATGCGAGCACAGCCGAATGATCGAAGAGATCGAAGCCGCCAAAGAGCAGGTCATTCAGTCGCGGGAGGCTCTTAGGGCAGCCGCTCAAAAGGAGGCCGACGCTGATGCTAAGGCCAAGCAAATCGAAACCGCCATGAACAAGAGCAGCGGTACCGTCCCCACCTCTCCACATTCGACAAGCCTTATTCAGGCTAACGGACTGTCTGCCCACAGGCCGAAGCCAGAAGGACGAGATGAAAGTAATCCACGAGAAGATGGTGACCACGAAGGCTTCGCTGGGCGACGCCACGAAGTCGATCAAACAGCACGGTGAAAAGATCGAACAGGCCGAACTCGAGCTGGAACAGCTAAAGAAGGAACAGAACGAGCTGCTGGAGAAGATCCGGGAGTGCGAGACTGAGATCAAGAAGCTTAAGAAGGAGCTGCATGCCATGGAGCACGGCAAGGGCGGAGTCGCAGAGAAACGAGCAGCCTACGAAGCGGCGCAGGAACGCTTGCAGAAGAAGCAGGAATCTGTACTCTCCACCGACGAGAGGATCGCCGGCCTTCTGCAGGAGAAGGACGACCGAACGCAAGCGTCCATCGAACGAGAACAGAAGCTGAAAAAGCTCCAGAACAAGGTCAAGCGCTTCCACAAGGACAGGGAAGACGCCAAGAAGTATTGCGTACGTTACTCACCACACGCACATGCGCATAACACTGGTGGGCAAGCGCTGACATCCTGGTCTCTCGACGTCATCAGGCCCAAGCGGAGAAGTCGCATGTTTTCATCCTGGACGTGAAGCAGTTCTTTGGCAAACCGGACAGTGAGTTCGACTTCCAGAAGAACAACCCCGAGGAGGCCGAACGACGACTCCAGAAGATCGAGCAGGAGCAGGAAAAGTAATCATCCGCTCGCCCTCGCGTGTTTCGTTCACAGCAGTGCTAACCCACTCGTTTGTTGCGTGCGGTGGCGGCTCGTAGGCTGAAGAAGGTGCTGAACACCAAGGTCATGAACATGTTCGAGAAGGCCGACGAGGAATACAAGGAGCTCACGAAGAAGAAGGTGCAAATCGAAAAGGACAAGGCCAAGCTCATGGCCGTCATCTCCGAGCTCGACGAAAAGAAGAACGAAGCCCTCGAGAAGACCTACGTCAAGGTCAACAAAGACTTCGGGTCCATCTTCTCCACCCTCCTCAAGGGCGCCGAAGCCAGACTCGAACCGCCCGAAGGTAACCTTAGCCAAACGCTTCATCTCGTGCTCGTGAAGCTCACGCGCCCGCGTCGTTGAACAGGGGAGACGGTCTTGGATGGCCTCAAGATGAGGGTGGCCTTCGGCGGGATGTGGAAGAACCTCACGGAGCTCAGCGGAGGCCAGAAGTCGTTGCTGGCGCTGTCGCTCATCCTGTCGCTGCTGCTGTTCAAGCCCGCCCCGATGTACATATTGGACGAGATCGACGCGGCGCTCGACCTGTCGCACACGGAGAACATCGGCCGGATGCTGCAGAAGCACTTCAGGTTCTCGCAGTTCATCATCGTCTCGCTCAAGGAGGGCATGTGGAAGAACGCCAACGTCGTCTTCAAGACCAAGTTCGTCGACGGCACCTCGCGCGTGACGCGCCACGTCCCCACCAAGGCCATCACCGACGGCACCAACCGACAGAAGAAGAAGGCCAAGCCCAGCGCCACCGCCAGCAGCCACACCAATGGCTCCAACACTTCTCTCTCCGAGTGAGCACGGCGTTGCGTTTTCTTGTGTACATAAAGGCCGCGCTTTTGCTCTCTTCGCTTGAGTGGCAGTCCAGTAAGAAGATGGAAGTGCCGGAGCAAGTGGCGGTAGGCCCGAGGGGACGTGGGCGGGGAAGGGGGCGTGGCAAGGCAGTACCACCGGGTGGGGATGAAGGTGCAGCAGGCGCGACGCCAACCAAGAGCGCTGCCGGACGAGGCAGACGGAAGGTCAAGACTGGTAGATACACATCTCTCTCGATCTTGTGGATGACCAGTTAATCCATGTTTTAATCTGTGCTTCAATCATCGACAAGATGCGGAGAGGGAGCAGGAAGAGGCAGCGACGACTGCCGTCCTGTCGCCACAGCGCTTCGCGGACCTCTACTGCTCTGCCGCTCCTGCCGCTGAAGGCGAAGGTGCCGCTGGTGGCCCTCGCATCGCCTACGAAGACACGCAAGGCCACGACCACGTGCTTCAGAGCAAGGTGAGCGCGAGCGGCCTCGGTCGCTTCTTCCACCTCAACTGTCATCGCTACCTCAGCTTCTCCACCGTCCCGAAGGACCTGCAAGCCAAGGTGGTTCCCACCACCACCGTTGCCGCCGACGTCGCCGCTGCAGAGGATCCCCTCGCTGAGGCCATCCGCTTGGGCGGGTTCGAGTGGGAGCAGCGGATCATCACCGATCTGCTGACCGGCGCCGAAGTCCTGCAGCCCTCGACGTTCGGCAAGGCCGAAGAATACTTCTCGCACCCGGAGACGGTCAACCTGCTCAAGAAGGCGCAACCGGGTACGCACTGGTGCCTCTGTACCGACATTCAATGTGCGCCAACGCTCGTGTTGTTGTTGCTCGTTGGTGTTTGTGTGTGTGTGTGTGTGTGTGTGTTGCTAGGTCAGTACATTTTTCAGGCCAGCGTGGATCCTCCGCAGCGGTTCTATCGCAACCTGGACCAGCAGGCCATCAAGTTCGGGCTGTCTCGTCCCGACCTGCTGCGCGTGGTTGCTGCATCGGCCAAATCGACTTCATCGTCGTCGTCATCATCTTCTCCTCCTCCCTCGAAGCGATCGCTGGTCATCATCGACGCCAAGTCCTCGGCCAAGACCAAGTTCTCCCAGCAGGTGCAGGTAGCGTTCTACGCGCTGTTACTGCAGGCCTTGATCGACGAGGAGCACATCGACGACCTGGAGATCGGCGCCGAGGGAGGTACACAGTCCGGCCACTCTGCCTCCATCAGTGAATTGGCCACGTCACTGGTAGACCCTAACCTCCCCCCCCCCGATGCGGTTCACCGCTGTGTAAAGGGATCTGGCTGAAGAACCAGCCAGCGCCGGAGTGGTTCAAGCTGGCGCCCATCGTCTCGATCGTGGAAGACTTCATGTTCCGGTCCACCCCTCTCGTGCTCTCGCCGTTGGAGCAGCTGCTGCGCGTGCCCAGGTGCGTACCTTCGTCAACGCCACCAACGACCATGAGCCCTAAACTACAGTGGTGGTGGGTGACCTTAGGTCGCAGGCCAAGTGGCAGATGACGTCAGTGTGCGAGAGCCCGTCGCGCTGCTCCTACTTTGAAGTGTGCCACACCCAGACGGTCGAAGAGAAGAAGCTGTCGCAGGTGGCCTACCTGGGCCGCTCCGACCACGCCTTCCTATTGAACCTGCGCGACAAGCTCATTCAGTACGTGCACGGGCTCTCTCGGTTTGTTTCATCGCATGTGCGTGCCGAATGAGCGCGTGTGCGGTGGTGCGAGTGCGAGTGCGAGTGCGGTACTCGCTAATGTGTGTTGTAACGACAGCCCTGCAGACCGAACCAACGATATTGAGGACACGTACAAGATGCTGACCGACGAACAATACGGCATCGCTTCGAAGTGCGCCAAATTCACCGCCGGCTGCCAGGCCCATTCGAGCGCAGAGGGAGTCGAAGCCGATGCGGAGGACCTGATTCTGTGCGGAACCGCGTTCAGGACGCTCCCGCGGATCAAGGCGACGCTCACCAACACCATCCAGCAGTGTGACACCGTCTCCCTTTCCTTCCCGAGTCACGAGGACATCGTACGCCGAGACACGTCACGTTTTGTGCACAATCGCATGCCCATGGCACTTACTGTGTGCGTGTGTGTGCGTGCGTGCGTGTGTGCGTATGCGCGCGTCACATACACAGGCGGTATACATCACGGTGCAAGGCGATCCAGTCGGCAGCCGGAGGGAAATGGTGGCGTGGGGCGTGCTGGTCCACCACCGTGCCGCAGACCCCACACTACCGCCCGTCGTCGAGTCGTCAACGGGCGGGTCACTGGCCTCGTTCATCCGCCACCTGTCGTCCCTCTTCACCAAGATCCACCAGGTGTGCCTGCAACGCTACACCCCCACGTCACCTTGCCCCACTCTTCGTTCTCACCCACCGCCTACACTGCACACAGGAAAACGAACGCGACCCAAAGACGGCCAAATCGCTCACCTGCTACGTGTGGGACGACCTGGAGCGATACTACCTTGTCGATGTACTCACACGCACTCTGATGGCCTGCAAGCCAAACGGCGATGGTAGCGATGGCAGCGGTGTCTTGGGCAACGGCGCGATCAGCTACGACGACACGTTGACGGTGCTGATGTGTCTGATGACCAACAGCTCCGGGTGGCTCCAGCTGCCGCAGCAGCTCGTGCCGCCGGCATCGCCCATGCCTTCCTCGTCCTCCTCGTCCTTCTCCAAGACCACCAAGACGCTCCTCTTTTCGCCCTGGTCACCGGCGGGTACCTCTGCTACGACTTCGGCCTCGTCACCGCCGGCCTCGCCCTACTCGCCCACTTCATTCGTGCCGGCTTCCCCGTACCCGCCCAGCGAGGCGACTGTTTCTGTCGAGGCAGCGGCAGTAAGCCACGAGGAGCCCCGCGACCGGCCCACAGCCGACGAAGCGCCTGCAGCAGCCGACGAGGCGAGCCCAGCTGCAGTGGCGGACGCCGCCGGTGGTGGCGCCGAGTGGAGCTCGGGCACCGCGGTGCGAGGTAGAGGACGCGGCCGAGGTGCAGGGAGCGCGCGCGGAGGAAGGGGGCGCGGCCGAGGAGCGGCCAAGGCCTACGACAACGATCGGGCCTCCACTGCCAGCAACACAGCCCCAACACTCCCCAATAGTACCATACCACTGCTCGCCCCAATCGTCAGAAAGCTGTGACTCACCCCCGCACGATCGATCAATCGGTCGTTGGCCATCGATCAAAAGAGGGTTACTCGGCGTCGCCGCTGGTGGTCCTGCAGGACGTGGTGGCGATGAGCCTGGCCATCCCCGACCTGTTCCCCACCTACGACCTGGCCTCCTGCCTCCAGAGACTCGGTACCCCC
>CDFB01048007.1:0-12947 GCA_000826425.1 Acanthamoeba lugdunensis | reverse complement strand
GGGGGGGGTTAGTGCGTACCGAATATTGTAGGAGGCAATACGAAGGCCCGTGCTCAGTGTCACGAAACCTGAACTCAGTGCAAGCACAAGCGGCACGAGCAGCAGGAACACGGCCACAGGACCTTGGTGCGGCTTCATGACAAACAAAATTCTTGCACTCGGCAATTCCCGTCCCTTTTACTTCCGAAATGGACTCCAGTGCCCTTCGCGTAGCACACTTTGGCCGGTTGGTGTACGTCAATCTGGCAGCTTCGTACGATGGCCACGGTCGGGATCGGTCCGCGTGAAATTTGCCCTCGCCCGTTCGCTTCCGTTTGCCTCTGCACAGCTTCGCGACACAACTCGCCCACGCCGCGCCCACAGGCTTCTTGGCCGAGAAACATACCACGCCCAAATCAAGGATATTGTCCAGCACGAAACAACGGAGTCTACAGAAAAGAAGGAAAGACGCAAAAAAAAGAAATGATGGCGAAGAAGGCAGCAGATGCGGTCGCGGGGGGGGGGGCTGGCACCACCCTGCCACCCACGCCCATCAGCGGGCAGAGCCATTACCGAAACCGGCGAAAAGTGTCTCCGTGCCTTCAGTTGGGATTGGTTCGGGAAAAAAGTTGCGCCAACCCGGTACGCGCTGCTGGCAGGTTTTCTCCCACAAGCCTGCATGACCGTCATGACGTGCTGAAAGGCGTCGGTTGGCGTGGCGTGCCATCAGATCGCTGTGGGTGGTGGTTTCGCCGAGCAATCACACAGCCCTCAACGTCGCGGATCGATGATCACTGTCCCGCGGCACTGATTTAGGCCATACCCGCCGCTGGTGGCACACCGCGTTAACTTCCGTTCCTCCACTCAGTCACGAGCGGACCCTTCGGTGTCTCAGTATCATCCCAGCCACAACGCAACACCAGGCCAGAGGACTGCTCTGTGTGCTCCCGTCCACATGCCGAAGCAGCGCCTTCCCCTCGCCGCCTTCCTGGCACTGCTTATCTGCTCCCTCTATGGGATGGGAGCAGTGACGGGAGTCCGACTCTATGGCGCCGGAAGCCCCAACGTGGCCTCCATCTTCTCCGCCTGGAATAGCGCCTACTTGTACTCTCGTGACGATGTGAGGTACATCCCCACACTCCGGGCCATCCGCCATTACTCATCGAACATGCAACCCACCAGCATTACCTACTCGAGTGAGGGCGGCGTTGTGTCAGCATTTGGGCTTTACGCCCAAGGAGACGTGGTGCGCAAACCCCTTCCCAAGATGACCTTACTGTTGTTGGTGCTCACAGTGCGCTGGCGCCGAAGGACTTCTTGTGTGCTGATCGGGGCATACCGGCCGACCAGGCCGTGCAATACGGCAACTTGACGCAGTTCCCCCTGGTCGGCCAAGCCGTGGTGATGGCCTACAACTTGCCGTCCCTCAACGAGACCGACGCTTACCTGGTACCCTAGCCCTCCTCTCTTTTCGTTCGTGATGTTCCCCCACGTGGCATGTGTAAACATTTTTTCGCTGCAGGTCATCGACAGAGAAGTGTTGGGGCGTATCTGGGCTGGAGACATCACGACGTGGGACCACCAGAGCATCCGCGATCGCAACCCCGACATCGCCGCCAGGCTGCCTTCGGCGCCGATCGTGATCGGATACAACGAGAACGATGCACTGACGATCGTGGAGGTCCTCAAGCGGTCGTTGGAGAGCTTCAGCCCTCAGTTCCGCGACGCCTTGGCGGCGGCCAATCGCAGCTTCAGTAGCATGCCACCAGCCGAAGCGGGCCACGCCGAGGATGCGGGCAGTAGCACCGCCCTGCGGCTACAGTGGCTCGCGGTACACTCGCCAACCAGGGACAACGTGCGCTCACTGTTTTACTCACCTTATGGCTCTGGTGCAGGAGCACAACAACAGCCTCACGTTCGTGAACTATGCCGATGCGGTAAAGGCCGGCTTCCCGTGGATGAACATGGTCAACCGGGCAGGGCGCCTGGTGCGACCCGCCACCACGTCCGTGCAGTCAGCCATGGCGGACTTTAGTGATCAGTACAACTCCAGCAATTTCACGGTCGATATCCTCGACGCGCCCGGGAACGACTCCTGGCCTATCTCCTACATGACCTTCTTTTCGATGGCCCAAGCAGTCGAGATCTTCGACTGCACCAATATCCAGGTACGTGGCCCATGCTCTGTTCGCGGCTACGGAGACACTCACTCGTTCTCTCGCGCAGGAATTGCTCAACTTCGTTGCGTGGGTCCACACGAACGATGCGTACGATCCTTGCTCCTCAATATAGTTTAACAATCGGCTGTCTAACGCGACTTCCCTTCATGGTGCCCTGTAGCGCCTCGAGCGCAGCTGTGGCGATTAACGTGGCGCCGCTGGACGTGAGTTTGCGCATGCGCGCCATCGCTCTGCTCAACACGGTGCAATGCAACGGGCAGCCAGCGTTCGAGAAGTCGTTCCTCATCGGTATCGGAACGCCGTTGCCTCTGTGGATCCAGTGGGGCATCAGCTGGGCATCGGCAACCACTGGCGTCAAGTACTATCAGGAAAACTCGGCCATTGGCAGGGAGCATCTGGCACAGTACAACGAAGACTTCGGCGTTACCACCAATGGAATCTCTGCCGATTCCTATGAACTCATGGACGACGCTGCTCTCCTGCCCGCAACGGCCCTGGCTGTCGTCCCGGGTACTTCGCTCTGCTTCCCTGCTCGCGTCTCTTCTCTTACATACTGGTCCGGTACCTTCAGGTTTCAACGTGCCGGAGCTACGGGGCCTTACGCTCGTTCTGGATTTTGAAACGATGGCGGCTATTTACTTAGGTGAGTCAAGGCCTGACCTTCGCAAGGTGGGCGGATGTGCTGAACGGATTTCCTCACCACCACTGGACAGGGCAAATCACTATGTGGAACGACGACCGCATCAAGGCCCTCAACTCGATCGAGGTCGTTACCGCGCTTCCTATCCAACCCATCATCGTGATCACACAATCGATCAGCTCTTCCGTCACACAAGCCTTCACGACAGCACTCAACCTCACAGTGCCAGAGTTCTCTGCTCAGGTGCCGAACCCTAAGACTTGCCACCTTTACCCCGTTCGTTGCTCACCGTATTTATTGGTTTGCAGGTGGGTGCGGGCACCCTGGTGAGCACCATTCCGGTGCAGGCGGACGTCAATCGCTCAATCGTAACGGGCGCAGTGGACGGGATCATGTGCAACTTGCGAGACGTTCGCTATTCCTTTACCACTTGGCTGGCCTACGAGATCCTGCTGGTGCGCTCCGCCGGCTGGTGCGCAGTAGTGATCTGTTACTAACTTAGCTTATGCCTCGGTGTGTCCCACAACAGAGCCGAACATTGGGCGTGGTTTCGCTGAAGAAGTCAGATGGGACTGTGGTGCACCCGACTGTGGACTCAGTCAAAGTCGCGCTCAACGATTACTTGCGCTCCGGTCCGGACCTCGCTTATGATCTGATGCTCCTCGGTACGACGAAGCAAGCTCTCTTTTGCTCGACTGGCTGTGGCTCACACTCGACCATCGCCATCATCGTCATCAGGTAAAAGCGCAGATGCTTGGCCGATCGCCACATTTGCGTCGTTCATCTACAGGCAGCGCACGATGAGAGATTGCAAGAACGCTGCCGCCCTGGCCGATTTCATGTACTGGTCCCAGTCCGACGCCAACGCGAGACGAATCGCTACTAGGTACACATTCTCGCGCCTCTTTCATTCGACCACCTTCGCCGATCGGCTGACGTCGCCCTTGACTCAAAAGGCAAGGGTTCGTCATGGCATCGGATGCCCAGGAGCTCGTCAAGCGCATGCACCTGCTGCTCGACGATTTCACCTGCAATGGCGAGCACGTAAGCAGCCTACACGGCTGCGTCACCGCCGGCGGTGAGTTGTGCTCCGGTGCCGGCACCTGCGCTGAGGGTCAGTGCACGTGCAACAGCGGACGCGAGGGCAAGTACTGCGAAGCCTTCACCTCCTCGTCTGACGATAACCACCTCACCATTCTGCTCGGTACCACCATCTCGCCTAGTCGTCTGCGTGGGCATAGCAGGCAGCTGACAATTGGTGATCTGTGTAGCGACCATCATACCAGTGGGGGCAATTATTCTGCTGCTACTGCTCGGCTGCATCGCTGCAATGATGGGCGTGATCACGCGTTCAGGCCGCGGCAGCGACGACTGGGAGATCGACTACAACGAGCTCGAAGTCGGCAAGCAGCTGGGCGCGGGCGGCTTCGGCGAGGTATTCAAAGCCACCTGGAAGGGTACCGAGGTGGCGGTGAAGGTGGTGGCGGCCGACAAGATCTCACGCGAGATGGAGAAGAGCTTCAAGGATGAGGTACGCCTTAGAGTCTGCAGCTCTCTTCCATTCCGCTCACTTGGTTCATCATGGATTGCCACCAGGTGAGGGTAATGACGGCGCTGCGACACCCCAACGTGGTGCTGTTCATGGCGGCGTCGACCAAGCCACCCAAAATGTGTATCGTGATGGAGTTCATGGCCCTCGGATCTCTCTTTGACGTACGCACCCGAGCCAACATTCTATCCACAACAACTGTGAACCGAGCGACTGATCGCTGTGCGTGGGCCAGTTGCTGCACAACGAGCTGATTCCGGAGCTGCCATTTGCGCTCAAGGCCAAGATGGCCTATCAGGCATCCAAGGGCATGCACTTCCTCCACTCTTCAGGTACAGCAGTACTTCTCTACTCTCTTCCAGAACTTTTCCCTTGGCGCTCACAAGCAGCGAACTCCGATCAGGCATCGTTCACCGCGATTTGAAGTCGCTCAATCTGCTGCTGGACAGCAAGTGGAACGTCAAGGTAAGATCGATCGCTGTCGGCTCACAAGCTGTACACACCACACACACCACTGCTGACTTTGATGGTCTGCATGGCAGGTGAGCGACTTCGGTCTGACCAAGTTCAAGGACGACATTGGCAAGGGCGGAGGCGCGGATCACCACGTCGGCAGCGTCCACTGGACCGCGCCCGAGATCCTGAACGAGACGCCCGACGTAGATTACGTCCTGGCCGACGTGTATAGCTTCGGCATCATCCTCTGGGAACTGTTGACCAGAGAACAGCCATACTTCGGACTTAGGTACAGCATCTCTCGTGTGTTAATATCAATGTGTGTGTTGCGTGCGTGTGCGGTCGTGCCTACAGTACTAACCAGTAACGTGGCCAGCCCCGCGGCGGTGGCAGTAGCGGTGATCAGGGACGGGCTCAGGCCACGGATGCCCGAGGTGCAGGTGGCGGGCGCGCACCCTGTCGAGTTCGAGGAGCTGATCACCTGCTGCTGGCACACCGACCCTGCCATCCGCCCGACCTTCCTCGAGATCATGACGCGCCTGTCGGCCATGCACGTCGATGCCTCCGGCGCCGGTCTGTACACCTCGAAGACCACGACCACCAACTCGTCGACCGGAGGCCGATCCGCCCCGGCGGCGAAGCTCAGCTACGGCTCGTCGTGGACTCTGCCGTCGGCCAGCGGCTCGGCGTCGAATGGTTCCTCATCGGCGTCCAACTCGCCCCGGCACTCGGCGGTCGTTGCTGGCACCGGTGCCGTGCGGGCACCCGAGGGCGAGGTGGCGATCGTGTTCACAGACATCACCCGCGCGGCGTCGCTCTGGGAATTCAACGCGACGGCCATGCGCGACGCCACGCTGGCGCACAACCACGCCCTGCGGAGCGCCCTGGCCAAGCACCGCGGCTACGAGGTGGTGTTCATCTGCGATCGCAACTCGGGTGAGGGCTCGTTCTGCATGGCCTTCCAGCACCCCGTCAACGCGCTCGAGTGGTGCGCCGACGTCCAGCGCGCCCTGTTGGACATCGAGTGGCCCGAGGCCCTGCTCGACCACCCTGGTGCCGCCGAGGAGTGGGGCGACACCGACGACCGGGTGCTGTTCAGGGGCCTGCGGGTGCGGATGGGCGTGCATGTGGGCACGCCCAAGCTGGTGCAGGACCCAATGACGAGGCTCGTGGAGTACATTGGGCCGGCAGTCAACGCCGCGGCGCGGATCACGGCCTTCACCCACGGCGGCCAGATCGTGGCCAGCCAGGCCGCACTGGACAAGGTCAGAGCTAGTGACCCAAGCTGGGAGGGGCTCGACCGTGTCTCCAGCCTGGGCAGGTTCGAGATGCCCGACGTGCCCCAGGGTACCGCTTGCTCGCTCATTTGGCGCCCCTCTTCACCATTCTCATCAACGTCTCGTACCAGGCACGAATCTGTTTGAGATTAAGGTGGCGGGGCTCGAGGGCCGATTCTTCGGAGGCGTGACCCACGAAGGCAACGCGCCATCAACCAACAGCAACCGTGGCGGCGGGAGCAGCACCTACAGCGAGGGTCGGGAGGACAGGCGGAGCTACGCCACTGCCTCGGCCGGCAGTCGAGACGGGCGCGACTATGTGGAGACGGCGGTGGGCGAGGGCATGGCGTTCAAGGAGGACAACTTCCTGACGTCGGCCAACCTGTGCCGGTGGATAATCGACTATGGCGAGATCCAGGTGGGGAAGCAGATCGGGCTCGGCTCGTACGGCGTGGTCTACCGCGGCAAGTGGAAGGGCGTCGACGTGGCGGTAAAGAAGTTCATCAAGCAGAAGCTCGACGAGCGCCGCATGCTTGAATTCCGGGCCGAGACGGCATTCCTCTCCGAACTGCACCATCCCAACATCGTCCTCTTCATCGGTATCACCCCGCTACCCGGCCGACGACGACAGAATTTAACGAACTCACCTCCTCGTTTTTCGTTCTTCTTTGCTCTTCTCTCAACAGGAGCGTGTGTGAAACGACCCAACTTGTGCATTGTGACCGAGTTCGTCAAGCAGGGTAACCTGCAGGACATTCTAGCCAACAACGCCATCAAGCTCACCTGGCAGCGGAAGCTCAAGCTCCTCCGCGGTGCCGCCCTCGGCGTCACCTACCTGCACTCCTTGCACCCCGTCATCGTGCACCGCGACCTCAAGCCCTCCAACCTCCTCGTACGCCACCACCTCCTCAATACTCCAACATTTCCTCCACTCACCTCCATCATCACCTCCATCATCATCATGGAATGCAGGTGGACGAGACGTGGAATGTGAAGGTGGCCGATTTTGGATTCGCGCGGATCAAGGAGGAGAACGCGACCATGACCCGCTGCGGCACGCCCTGCTGGACGGCCCCGGAGGTGATCCGAGGCGACAAGTACGGCGAGAGCGCGGACGTGTTCAGCTTCGGCGTGGTGATGTGGGAGGTGCTCACCCGGCACCAGCCCTACGCCGGGCGCAACTTTATGGGCGTCTCGCTTGACGTCCTGGAGGGCCGGCGCCCGCAGATCCCCGGCGACTGCCCGGCCGACTTCCGGCGCGTCATGAAGCGCTGTTGGCACCCCAATCCCGATCGACGGCCGCGCATGGAGGACGTTCTGGCCTTTTTCGACAAGCACCACGTCGACGATGGTGGCGGCGCTGGCGAGTCCATGGCCTAACGACCACGCACACAACACCAAAGGGCAAAGAAGTAAGTAACCTTCAAAACATTACATTGCAACGAGCTGTTGCTTCGACATTCTGGCAAATGGGACTGCTGGTCGACGAAATTTCGGATAATCCGGCTTGCGCATAGCCTGTTGCGGCTGTTCGTGTTACACTCCGCCTTCTGTCTCAACTTCCGCGCACAGCACCACATGCAAGCGGAGCAGCGGCTAACGCACCGACCCACACAACCAGGCTATCGGGCAGCCCAGGCCGAAGAAGGCCCCACAAAGTGGAATACCACGCCCGTCCCCGCCACCGGCGACATCGCGATCGCTATCGAAGAGGAGAACCAGCTACAAGTTGACGAACTGGAGGACTACCTGGACGTCTTCATATCGGCGGTTGTGGGTAGCCTGCTCATAGCAGGTGTCCTCTTTCTCTGATCCCCCTGTTTTCCCCTCCTTTTCATATAAAGAGGAAACGCGACCAACATGGCTGATGGGAGCGTGCAAGCGCGGTCTCTTCAGAATGGAACGACGTGCTTCAGCTGCTCGTCTGGTGGGTGGGGAAAAAAAACACGAAGTGAGCCCAAGACCCCAAGAGCACAGAAAAAAGGGATTTCGAGGGAGGGACGTACAAGCAGCCATGGTGATGGTGGTGGCGGGAGCAATCCACAGTATCCTCGCGCCCATACCCTGCACCAGCCGCAACATTGGTGATGTCCGTGAGCGCTCCACCTCCACTCAATGCCCAACGTTGGCCGTGAGTCGGCCAGGTACCTTGGTGAACGCCCTCGGACCCTCTTCCGTCCAGATCCGTCGCGCCGCGTCCACTGCGCCCTTGTAGTCCGAACCCACCTGGATCCTGGTCTTGATGATGTCCAGGGGCGAGGTCACCGCCGCCGCTATCGCTCCGGCCGACGCCGCGCCCACTGTGTTGACGCGCGCAACACATTCGCACACAGGGTTTAGTCACGCACACCACCCGCACACTGGCTGTGGGCCTGCGAACGGGTCGGTACGTACCCAGCTGGTAGGGAAGCGGGAGGTCGTCCACCGAGGCATAGCCTCGCGTCTTCTGGAAGACCCGCTTGGCCTGCTCGTAGGTCATGAAGTAGATCCCCACGAACGGGCAGTACACCGCCAACGCCGGTAGAAAGCCCTGAACACACGCGCGCACACACGAGTCGGCACAGCACGGAGAGTGAAGAGAGATGTAAGGTACGTACCGTCCACAGGGCCAAAAATCCCTCCTCCTTGATGATGGTCTTGATGCAGTGGAGGCTGCCCTTGTACTTGACCGTATCGGCCGCCGCCGAGCCGAGGCTGGTCTTCTGCACCTGCAGCCGCTGCTTCACCACGTCCTGCAGTTGGTGCGAAAAAGAGGAGTGAGGCGCAGCGAACTCCGAGGAGGGCAAGCGGCTAGGAAACGGCGCACCTGCGGCACCCAGATGAAGGAGCCCATGAGGTCGGCGAACATGCCCGACACGAAGTGCACCAGCGCGCCCTTCTCCTCCAGCGGGACCGACGGTCTGCGCTTTTCAGCAAGCACGACGCCTGGTGGGCACACGACCAGCGCCGACCACCAAACCGGTCAACAACAGAGGGAGGAGGTACTGCAGTGTGCGCTTGGCGGTCTCGTAGCCCCAGAAGTAGAGCGCATGCGCCGGCACTGTGAAGCTGTCGTGGTGACACACACACACACACACACACAAAACGCGCGTTCAGCGGCGCGCTCTCGGGGCAAAAGGGAGCGGGCTTGGGACAAGGGCGGCACCTGGCGACGATGGTGAAGCCCTTGTAGAGCGCTTTGGCGCCTTCCTGGCGCACGATCTTGGTGAACGCGTCCGCCGTGTTCTTGTAGAACAGCCCGGAGCCCACGCCACGCTGAACCATCGCCGCCGTCAGCACCACTTCCCTTGTCGGCCAACAAGGGGAGCAGAAGAGGCCAAACGTACCTGCACTTGCAGGCGAGTGCGACAAGTGTCGATGGGGTGGACGATGGCGTCGGAGATGAGACCTGTTTCCGATTGATTGAGAAAAAAGATTGAGATCCCGGCAGGTGTTTGAGTGCTTTGACTGGTGGTGGGTGGAGAGTGCACCAGCGCCAGCTCCGCACAAGAGGTGTGCGAGAAACGTTTCCGACGGCGCCTTCAACGTGGTCTCGCCCGTCGTGTTCTCCATCTTCCTCGAATTGTTCGATTATTCTGAATTTCCTGTTCTGTTTTCCTCTCTTCCTTTCAATGGGCAGGGGGATCCACAGTCATGGTCCAATGCCATGTCTGGCCTGTGGAGACATTGGCCCCATCTGCCACCTGCTTTCCCAGGCTCATATGCCACTGGTAGTGAGAGGCAGTGCTGAGCTCAAGCATGCACAGGTAGACCTGAACTGCGATGGAATGTGAGCTCGCCACGTGCGCACATAATATTCCAATCTCCGGGGGCTAATTAATTTGGGGGCCGCTATTTTGGCCTCAATCCACACATCGAAAAAGAAGAAAGCTCCATTCACTTCCATTTTATTGAACCTTGGCCATCTTGCGCTCTCTCCACACCTTCATGATCTGCATCCTGCTGTAAATCTCTCCTCTCTCTGGCCTCCACTTCTTCCATCGGCAGGAGCTTCGCATTTGTGTGAATGCAAACATCACCCCCGACCCCCTCTTCTGTTGCCGCCCTCTCTGCCTCCACCTCCACAACTTCGCCGTCTTCGAACATGGCGACCATCATCCACTCCTCACCGCCCGTGGAGATCAATCGCGTGCGATCATCGTCGCACCCGACCGTGTCCCTCGGCTCCTCCACCTCCTCCCCCGCCGCCACCCCGCGCAATGCCCGCCGCAACGCTTCATCTTCCTCCTCCTCTTCCTCCTCTACATCGGCTGCGATGCCATCTTCATTTTCATCTTCCATTTCCTATCGCGGGAGCCTCAATCTCACCGCCCTCTGGGGGCCCATGCGCTCATCCTCGACCCCGATCCTGCCCTGCCTGGTATCCGCCAAGGACTCGTTGGCGATGGACGACGGCGGGGGCGCTGGTCCGTGTTCCAAGGGCGGGTGCGGCTGCAAGAAGTACCGCCCCAACCCGTGGCGCAGGACCGTCTGCTGCAACTGCCAGCACTCTTTCGACAGTCACGAATTGCTGATTTCCGAAGAAGATGAAGATGAAGACATCGACACCAACAACGAGGGGGAGGGAGTCGAGAGGCGGAGGGCCACCATGCGGCGGCTGCTGATGGAGGGGCTGGGCAGCGGCGCAGGGCAGGCCAACCTCGCGCCCCACGACAGCAACGTCTCGCCGCGCCACGGGGGGCAATATGCTGCCCCTCCGCGCGTGGGCCACACCATGGTGCGGGCCAGCTCCGACTCCTACGCCGAGGCGCTCCGCTCCTCCGCCAGCACACACCTCCTCTCTTCCTCCTCTTCTTCCTCTGCTTCTTCCTCCTCTACTTCGCTGTCGACTTCATCGTCGTTGGCTTCCGCTCCTTCGAATTCCAACTCCACGACGGCCTCGACCACGACCACGAGCGAGAGCGAGTCGGTGCCGACGATGACGATGCGCGACTCGGCGCGGGGTCTGGCCACGAGCAGCCTCTCGGCGCAGATGATGCGCAATCTGAGTCCCGAGGTGCAGCGGCTGCTGCTGAGCTCGGCCGAGGGCCAGCTGCTGGAGGACGACGAGCTCGAGGTCATCGCCGAAGAGGGCGAAGACGACGAGACCGAAGCCGAGGTCGACGAGCAGGTCGAGGAACCCGACTTCCTCTCCTCCTCACCCCAGCCCAAGGCTAACCCCCGCTTCAGCCCCAGGCATGTCTCTCTCTCTCTCTCTCGCGTCGTGCCGTGGGTCGTGTCGTGCCGTGTCGTGTCATGTCGTGTCGCACACAAGGTGGATTCTGATCGTGTGTGCGGTGCAGGGAGTTGACGCCCGAGTTTTTGCGGCCGTTCAGCGCCCCTAAGAGGTCGCTGTTACGGCACGGGACGCGGGCCACGCCCGAGGCGGAGGAGAGGCGCCAGCGGCGTCATCACGAGAAGGAGATGCGCACGTCGTGGGAGCTCATGATCGACACCCTGGTCATGCCGCCCACGGGCGCCGCCGAGACCGACGACGACGACACCAAGTGGCTCCGCCAGCGGCAGCGCGCCGACACCAACACCGAGAGCGAGACGATCACCGGTGACCAGGGCAGCGACGACAATGACGACATTGGCACAAGCGATGACGGCTGGGAGGCGGGGGACACCGACGCCACTGGTGGTGGTGGCCTGCTCCGGTCTCCCGTTGGACGTGCGCGCAGAGTCGGGCCACGCCTGCATCGCTCGAATCAGGATGACAAGAGCAGCAAGCGCGGCGATTTGGACAACTCGGACGGTGACGCGACCGAGCCGGGCAGCGACTCTGAACAGCAACCGCACGGATCGCGCGCCGGGCACAGCAGGGACGGAACGCGCGTGCGGCGACGGCACAGCAGCTGCGACCACGGCCAGCGCGTGAGCGAGGATTTCGAGGACGCGGAGGATGCCAGCAGCAGCCGCCGACACAAGCGCAAGACCAACCCGCTCTCGACATCGTCGGAGCGGGAGCTGACGCGCAAGGTGGTGAAGAAGAGCAAGGCGCGGTCGTCCCGCGACGAATACGACTACGGAGGCCACCTGCTGCCCGTCGAAGCCCTCCGCAAGAAGTGGGCCAAGGGTATGTCACCGCGCTCCCACCACGTCAGTCGTCGTCGTCGTTTCGCCGTCATTGACGTGTGTGTTAGGACCGTTTCCGCCGCCGCCTCCGCCAGCTCCGATCATCGAGGTGGTGGTGGCCTCGCCGCATCTCAAGGAGAAGGAGCTGGAGTGGGTACTGCAGGACATCGAAGTCAAGAAGACCCACATGTCCTCCGACCTCAGAAAGAGCTTCGCCCTGTACCCTACCCACACTCTTCTAACTATCGTGGTCGACACTAACACGCGACACACTCACGACACACGCACACGACACACGTGCGATACGGCAAAACAGTGACAGCTTGGGCGACAGCTACACGGGCCGTATTTCGCCACTCTTGGGCAGCCGAGGTTCGGGATCGCTCCGGCTCACCGCCACCACAGACGGCAGCCTGGGAAAGAAAAAGAAGGGTCACCGACGGTACAGCCCGCGCCCGTGTGTGTGTGTGACCCCTTCTCGCTGACGCCTCTGTTTGCTCGCCTCAGGTTTCACAGTTTGTTCGAATCCACCGGACTTAAATTTCCAACTCCGCCCGCTTCGCCCCTCTCCAACAAGAAGAAGAGCAAGGTACTCACCTCGACCAAGAAGCAACTGCGTGTCGTGCGATGGACCGTGTCTCATTTCTTCTATGTCGTCGTGTGTCGCATCTATGATGCCGTGCAGGAGGAAGAAAAGAAATTGAAGGTGGGCAGCCCCGAGGGGCGAAAATTGCTGCTGGCGAGTGATGACTCGGGACAGCAGAAGAAGCGCGTTTCGTTCAAGAAATCGAAGACGCAGGAGCTCAAGA